>MU223775.1:4160068-4181040 GCA_018584345.1 Thuja plicata
TGTAAGCCTTTACCGGCTCCCTTCTTATCTGCAGATAGTGAAGTTTTGTGGGTAGACATCCCCACCGTAGTTTTTACTTCCTAACAGGAGTTTTCTGTGATATCATATCATGTGTTATGTGTTATTTATTTTCATGAATGTTTCTTGAAAGTTTATACATGTAAAGAACTTATATTATGATTACACATACATAATCAAAGATGAACAAATAGATAGGTATATACAAATCTGATGACAAAGGTTAATGGGCCAATCACATAAAAAGTTTTCAAGGTACTAATTCACCCCTCCCCTCTCAGTACATCATTTCAATAATTCCAACAAGAATTAGTAAGGAGAAGATGGAAGAGTTAAGGAGGAAAGCAAAGGAGAAGGAGAAGATTAGTTCAGTTTAGATTGAACTAATTGATTTTGAGGTAGCATCAACTCCTCCACCTAATTTCATGCCTAGGGCCAATAGGAGCACTACAAGAGCATCATCTACACCTCCTATGAAGAATTCTACTTCTTCACAAAAGGACTCTAGACTGAAGGTTGAGAGAGTACAATCAAAACCTATGAGGAGAAGAAGAAAACAAAAGAGTACAGGACCTAAGAAGAAAAGAGGAAAAGAAGATAATGATGATTCCTCTACAAACTCTGATCAATCCAAGAAGAAGATAAGGACCAAAGGAGCTACTGCAGCTAGGGTGGTCATTGATCAACCTTTGAGTGTTGGTAAGAATGAAGGCCCTGTAAACAAAATTTTGAATCATGTGATTAATCTTGGTATTTTGGTACAAGTAAAGAAATATTACAATATAATAAATGAGGAACAAAAAAATGATAGAGGATGGAGTAGTTGTATATCTAAATAAGTTTAGCAGAACCATAGTTGAGATAAAAGATCAAATACCTGATCATATGTATGTTAAACTAGAGGCAAGAAGACTAGCTACATTAGATGAAGATAAGTTAATTAGAGAGGCAACCATATCTAAAATGTTCCCTGTTATTTAGAATGATGAAATGAAAAGAATAATTGAGGAATAAAAGAAAAAACTATTGACAAAGAGAAGGAAAAACATGTTAATGGATGGAAAAAATGAGGAATTTAATACTCAAATAGTTGATGTGATAAGTAAAATGGTGATTGAGATGAGAGATGAAGTACCTAAGAATAAAGAGCTGAGGAAAAAGGGAAGTGAAGATAAATATAGATTTGATGGAGCATCCACTTCTATAGTTAAGGAGCCAGATGCTTATTTTGATGGATTACCATTTACTCTTGATGACACATATGATATTGGAGATGGGCAACAGGTAGGAAAGAAAGTTAAGAATCCCTTTACCGACCCCTCTAATGTAATCATTGAGGATGAGCTGAGAGATATTTTTTTGAGTAAAGGATATTCAGTTGATGAACCTATTGAAATTGAAGTTGAATCGACAAAAGAGACAAATGAATGTATTGATGATATTCATAATATAGATGTTATGGATATAGAGATCACCAAAGGAGATGAAGTGAGATCTGATAACATATCTGATGAGAAGTAAGCAGTAAGGTTAGAGGAAAGGACATAAGAGCATAAGAAGAAAGATGAAGTCTCTATTGGAGAAGAAAGATGGGAGAAACTTAAAGAAAACAGAGAAAATTTAGACTGGAATAAGTTTATCTCTCGGTAATTCAGAAGAATTGTTGGCAAGAGATTCACTTGAATCCCTTGAATCATTTTAATTACATGGTCTGATAGATTTGGATACTATGGAAGAAAAAGAATTGATGAAAGTTGCAGTTTTGGTGCAAGCCAAAGCTCATGCCAAATCTATGTGCAAAAGGGAGAAGGGTAGCAGACTACTATCTAGGGCAGTTGAAGTTCTTGGTAAAGTAATTCCTAACGTAAAAGTCAATCAAGGTAATTCTATACATGACTAGCTTGAAGAGATTTTGAATAATTTTGATGTTCAAATTAAATCATTGGAGAAGATTACAAAAGATAAAGTACATGAGGAATTTTCCATGAAAATATTTCATCATCTATGTTCACTAATTGCTAAGGATAAATCCTCTTTAGATAGTAGAATTGTTCAAATAAAAGGGAGTATTGAGGAAGGAAACATAATTCTTAAATTGTATATTAATCCATTTTCAAAAGTTCAAGACATTCATGAGGTTATTAAGGACAACTAGAATGTACTAGCTGATAAAGCACATGCCTTTGATTCATCAAAGGGATTTGCTTCTAATTATATGGCTGAAGTTATTAAGTTAAATGATAAGGTTAATATCTTGGAGGTTGAGAGGAGAAGAGTACTTGATCGATTCACTAACCTAAGGAGCCTCATTATTCCCAAGTTGGATATCTTACAAAGGAGTCTTGGAGAAGCATAAGTTTTGAGAAGATCTCCACCCCCACCTGATGTTATTCATGTTGAGGAATAGATTATGCATTGTGTGCACATATTCAGATCTTGGACAACTTGAGAAAGACTTAGAATGTAGATCTTGTTTCTTTAAAGCAAATTTTCTCAAATGTTTTTAAGATTATGTGGGTATCCCTTCATCACTTGTATATATGTATATGCAGACTGTATAGGCTTTTGGTAGAGAGTTTTTCTTTTTGGCCCCACCTTTGCCATTGATGTCAAAGGGGGAGAAGAGTTGTATGAAAAATGATAACTCATCTTAGGCGGGTTCTATTTTTGAAGAATTTTTTGGGACTTGGCATTTTGGGATGGACACTTAGCCATTTTTCACTAATTGTTTCCATCAATGCAAAAGGGGGAGATTGTTTGCAAGAGTTGACTAGCAATGCACGATATGTTGTCATTTATGGAAACTATATACTTTACTCTTCATCACTTATAATATGCTTTTCCTACCAAAAGTTTTGGTGATGAAAATAGTTAAGTGTGGAGAATAGTTAAGGATACAGGTTCAAAGATCAAGACAACATAGATAGAGGTCATAATATTAGATGTTGCAAAGCTGGAGGTTAATAGTAGACATCATGATATATTTATCCCTATGATCACAAGTTTTTTTTATATTGGTTGATAGAGTTATGATTCATTGAGTATCGGGTTAAAAGAGAATTAGCTTATGCAAGCTAGTAGCATATTGGATTGATGATCTGATCAGTTGGATGACAGATACAGTTTGGGCTGACCTCCTACATGGTAATTTTTATTGGTATAGGTTAGAATTGAGTTTTGATTGGTGTTTTTTTCTTCAAGGTGGTACATGTTTCATATTTTAATATTAATGCCAACCAAGTTAAGGTTATGGGCCTATGATCGAGTATATAAGTTAATGTTACGATGTGCAAGTGATATTGATGTAAATATTGGCAGTTTGTAATATCTTTGGAGCTTCATTGGAATTGTATTGGCATTATTGATGCTATCAGTCAATTCAGTTTTTGAAATGTTAGTCCTTTCTATATAGTAATTTGTATTTGATCGGTGAACCCAACTGAGGGCCAAATCGATGTTTTGTAATTGAGAAGTGTGCTTTAGGCAGTAAGCCTAAATGCATGTGCATTCCCCTCTTTTGTACTTATAACTTTAAGAGGGTACTTATTACTACAGTAGGGAGATATTTATGGGTATCATCCCTATCGAGGTCTTTACCTTAACATGGTTTTCCTCGATAACAAATCATGGTGCTCTGATGTTGATGTTAATTGTCTTTTTTAGTTTACTTTTGGTTGCTTGGGGAGTTAATTTATGGTTTTGGTTTAATAATTTTAAAGATACTACTGCACCAATTCACCCCCCCCCCCCTCTCTCAGTGCTTCCTAATCCTAACATAGGTGTGGTAATACAAATAAGGTTGTTGATGATTTGAGTAGAAGGAGAAATTTGCTGAGAGAGATGATAATTGAAGTATTGAGATTTGATGAGTTGAAGATTTTGTATGAGAATGACCTTGATTTTGCGAAACCTTGGAAAGTTTGTAGAGAACTTGTTGCAGTAGACCAAAGTAAATGGTTGGATTATTTAATTCAAGAAGGTATTTTATTTATAGGAATTCAGTTGTGTATACCTAAGAGTTCAATGAAGGATAACTGATTAAGGAGATGCATTGTGGAGGATGAGATGGACACTTTCGCATTGAGAAGACAGTGGCTTTGGTGAATGAGAATTGTTTTTGCCCCAAATTCATTAGGATGTAAGGAAATTTGTTTAGAATTGTAAAATTTTCCAAGTTTCCAAGGGAAGTAGTCAGAACAATGGATTGCATACACCTTTGAGAGTACCAACTAGACCATGGGAAGACATTAGCATGGATTTTGTACTTGGCTTACCGAAGACCCCAAGAGGTAATGATTCTATATTTGTGGTAGTGGATAGATTTTTGAAGATGAATCATTACATACCTTGTAAGAAGATAACATATGCAGTACATGTAGTATATCTATTTTTTAGAGAAGTTGTGAGATTGCATGGATTACCTAAGAATAAAGTTTCAGATCAAGATAGTAAGTTTGTTGGTTATTTTTGGAGGACACTTTGGAGGAAGATGAATACTGAATTGATGTTTAGTTCTACATTTCATCCACAAATAGATGGATAGAAATAGGGAGTGAATAGAAGCTTGGGTAACTTACTAAGATGTTTGGTTGGAGAAAAGATTGGAAATTGGGATTTAGTTCTCACACAAGCAGAGTTTGCATATAATAATTCAGTGAATGGGAGTACAAGAAAGACACCATTTGAGATAGTTAGAGGAATGAAACCTAAGGGAGTATTAGAATTTAGAATTGAGGGATATACATTATGAATTCAAAAGGAGTGCAAAAGCAGAAGAATTTTTTGAACACGTGAATGAGCTACATAATTGGGTGAAACAACGTTTGGAAAATATGAAACAAAAGTATAAGAAGAGAGATTATATGAAATGAAAACATGAGTAATTTTTGTAGGAGATGAGGTGATGGTTAATTTGAGGAAGGTTATATTTCATGTTGGAACATATAACAAGATGAAGATGAGGAAGTTTGGACGGTGCAAAATCTTGAGGAGATTTGATTAAGGGAATGCATATGAAGTAGAGTTACCAGATGACATGGACATATCGCCTATATTCAATGTTGGAGACTTTTATAAGTACCACTAATTAGATTTTTTTGAAAGGGGTGAGTAAGATGTTGAGAAAAAATATCCTAAGAAGAAGATGGAGGGGATAGAAAGGATTTTGGATAACATAATTGGCAGAAGTACAAGAGGCAATCATTACAAGGAATATCTTGTGAAATGGAAAGACATCAGTTAAAGATTCTTCATGGATTTCTCAGGCTGAGGTTTACCACCTTGGTTTTAATTTAGCCCCAAGAAAGTGAGAGACTCGCATTTCAAAATAGCCCCGAGTATCTGATGTAGGAGCATCTTGGGTTCTTGGCAATCTTGCATCAACCAAAAAATATTTTGTTTCCTATTTTCAAGTTTGTCTATTGCTAAGTTTATTTCAACATTTCTTAATTTTGGATTGGTTTTTGTTGCACACCTCATGAAGCATTCATGGCATCATATTTTACCTTCACCTATGTTCGCACCACAAATGACTTCTTTGCATTTGAGATATCTTGAATTTTTGGGGGAACATCTCTGTTCTTCATATTTTGTTGGAAAGCGACGAGTTTTGTATGATTTGAGACACTTATGGGTTGTCATTTATGAAAAAATATCTGGTATATTGATCACTTGGAATGAAGTTATGTTTTTGAGATACAGTCTTCAAAATGACTAAGTACAGAAGCAAAAAAACATGGTATGACAATATTTTTTTGGATAGAAAAGATCGAGTACAGTGATTTATGAATTGTGAGCTTAGTGGAAGATACTCTAGGGTAAGTATGAACTCCACCTAAGATCAGTTTAGTTTTGGAGTTGATTACAGTGAGTTAGAGAGATTTGTAGACAAGTGTAGACAACAGGACAATGTAACAAAGTAGTTGAATATCAACGATGCTTTAAGGAGTATAGTGTGGACTCCTGACAAGATAAGTTAGAATATAATTTTGGATAATCTATATTTTGGATATGTAAGAGTGTCAAATTTTATTTTCTCTTTACATTATTTATTTTGTATTGAGAGCTGACTATGTGATATTGTTAAGAGACCCGACTTGGTAATAAGAAAGATATATATGAAGACTTTTTGTAGCAAGAATGTAGAAGATAAAAAGTTTAATGAGTGAATGGATATGTGTATGTGTAAATGGCAGAGAAGAGGATGACAAAGATCATTGGAGAACTATGAATATAACTATCTAAGCATTAAAGATGCTTGTTTTTGGTTCATTATTGAAGAACACTCTGTAATAGAAGTTTTTTTGTAAGAGTTGTAAGCTCATTTGGCCCCTAATAGGGTGTTGTATACCTTTAACAGGGTTTTTATTCCTCTAAAAAGGAATTGTACTATGTAATATTCAGCTCCTAAAAGGGATAGGTCTCCTTATAGGGACATTATACTTTAGTGCATGCTTGTGGGCACCATCCCCACCGGGGTTTTCCCTTGGCCAAGGTTTCCTTGACAATAAATAATGGTGTTATGAGTTCTATGTTATTCGCTAATGTTCTTTTCATTTCAGTATGCTTATGGTTTATAAGGAATTGGTTTGAGATTTATTTAAAGTGATGTACTATTGATTCACCCCCCTCTTAGTATTACTTCATCCTAACAAATGGTATCAGATCTATTGGCCCTTGGAGAGAAAGTCTAACAGCTTAAGGGAGATCAAAATGGATTTAGAAAATTTACAAGAGAACTTTGAAGCAACGCTTGAAGACCTTCATAAAGAAAAAGAAAAAAATGGTGACTTGAGATTCAAATTAAGGAGAGTTGATGGATTTATAAAGAAACTTGAGGATCAGCTTGAACTTTCTAGAAATTAGAGACATGATCTTATGTTTCAGATAAAAGAAGATTCAGCCAATGATAATTCAGATCAGATAAAGCAACTTGAACAAGAGAATGATTCCTTAAAGCTTGAAAATGATATAATGGCTAAAGAGATTCAACAATAAAATAATGCTAAGATCAAGACTAAAGAAGCTTTGAAAGATGCTAATAATCTGATGGGAAAAATGAAGATTGACCTTGACCATTACAAGAACAAGTATCTAGAATCGAAGAAATATAATCATATCATAAAAGGTGAAGTTGTTGAGACAAAGAAACACATTGAGAAACTTCACATGAGAAGTGAATTGATCAATGAATAGAGAGATAGAAAAAAACCTAAAGGTGATATAAATGGTATTGGCTTCAATGAAGCTTAATGCTCTAAGAATCGGGAAGAAAATTTTGATAGAAAGATTGATGCAAAAAAACATATTCTTGAAGAACCTAAGGAACATATCAGACCTTTTAGAGGTAGATGTTTTGGATGCAACAAGTTTGGACATATGAAGAGAGATTGCAAATGTGATATTACCCTTCTCAAAACTTTTTCTGGTTATTATTTAAATTGCATTGCATATGGGAACAAAAGGAAAAAAAACAAGAAACTTGATCAAACTAGATATAGACAAGACAATAATAGAGGAGAATAAGCAGCTAAGATCACATGTTACAAATGAAACAACCTTGGACAAATTGCAAGGAACTATAAATATCAAGTTAATCAGTACATCAAACCTCCTATATGCTACAAATATCACAATCCAAGTCATATAGCAAAGTTTTGAGGGTATAATGGAGTAAATAAAACAAGAGCACAAACTCCTATGGATATAAAGGCTAATGACAATAATACTAGTAAGAGTATGGAAGAATACAAGATTGATTTTGATAATTGTTTTAGGAAAGCAGAAGATAACATGAGTGGTAAAATATGGAGAGTCAAAGAGTCTAATGATGTATTGGTTTAGGAAGAGATAGTGGATGCTACTGGATCTTTGCCTAATGCTAGCAAAGTAGAATCGACCAAAATGGTTGAGCATGGCCTTAGGGGGAGCATTGGATGAGTAAAATAGAATATATCCAGCCCTTGAATGTATGTGGATTAATCTCTAGTGAGATTAGGTATGATATTGGACAACATCATGAAACTTATATCTAAGAGCGCAACATCGAACGATGCATATATTTTGATCACGAGATTTATGATTGACTAGACAGTATTGGGTAATGTGATTTTTTAACACTTAATGATGTATAAAGCACCTAATTGTTATTTATTTCCTTACCATTTTATGAGAAGTGACCTAAGGAGATTAGAGAGCAGAGGGATTTAGACTATCTAGCAATTACTTTTCATGATCAATCGAAGTGAATACTCATAATTCAGTGTGTAAAAGGTATTTACATAATTTAGATCTACAGAAGCTATGTATGCACCTTTGATATATGATGTTTTGGATAGACCTAGATACAAGTTTAAGAAACATCCTTTCAATTCATGTGAAGATGACCATGAAGGAGCATTTTCCCAGACACCGTATGACATTATTTATGTAGAGGATATTAGGGCATACATTCATTGCAAGTATGATATACTAGGTGTTGATGAAATTTCTATTGAAATGGAGTATATGACTGATAATGGAAAAATAAGGGATGAATTTAAACACATTGAAAACCTGAGCGCCATGAAGATATTGGATTTATATGAATTTAGTGAAGAGGAATGATTTAAAATACTACTTATCAGAGTTCATGATCAGTTCATCTGAGTGGAGAGCAACTTATAAAGATATGTAGTCAATTGATTCATGAGATTACTAGATTGGATAACACTGGTATAATCCCTATGGCTAAGAAGAACATTAAGAAAAAAGTACAAACCCTAACACATTCAAAATGGGACAGGCGATCCATGAAAGTTAATGATATATTCTTGTTCAGGCTTAGAATTACCACCCCAACTCAGGCATTGGGGCTTTATAGGTATTCTATCATGACAATGGAAACCTTCTCTAGCTGTGGGTGGACTATGAATGAGAAGGAGTCTCCAGATTCTAGGCTGGTTCCTATCTGATTTGGGATATCACCTCCTAATTGGTAACTTAATGGGGAAAAGGGAAAAAGGAAGCTTTTGAAAACAAAAATGGAATTAGAAGTAAGGTGATACACCAAAATTGGGGTTAAAATTTCTTCAGACAATAATACAGAACACCCTAACTCATATGCTTAAGCTTGGTGCTTTGGATCTCTGATCAACATATAGGCTAACCAAATCTTACTACTAGGGTTGAACCACAAATAGATTGACTAATCAACAAACATAGAGATTTTTTACAAGGATTTGAATTAAATCGATCAGATTTCCACAATCCATTGAGTTTATAGCTAGATTTATGGTGTTGATTGTGTGTGTTTTTAAGCATCAACATTTCGGATCACACTCCGTGATCCATCATCATTTTGTTGAATACCTTTGGAAGGAATATAAAACTCACTTCTTTTAGATATGTATCTAATAGAACACTTGCAAGAAAACATGGAAACAGGAAGTTAAACCCAAAACTCAAAAGCATATAGAAATGAAATGTCTGCTTTATTATCCTTAAAAAATCTGACAGAATATGGTTACAAAATTTGGTTTCCAAAACATCTAGGAAAAATAAGTTCACTATATGCACTATGTCACAAATATGCAACTCAAATGGATACAAAAAGCATCAAAAAGGTCTATAGGAACCAATAGTTTACTAAAAGAACCTTCTCTCCAGATTCTAAACCTCTAACTATGAAGTAAAAGGTCCACTAAATAGCCCACATGGCTCATCTCGAAAATCACTTCTCCCTCCAAAACTCTCCTCAAAATAGAAAGATCATCCTGATTATTAGGCCGAAATCATGCCTACAAATTAGCCCCCCATCAAGCTCCTCAAAAATAGCACATCCCTAAATCTAAGGCATGATTAGTGCCTAAAATCTAACCCCTAAAGGCTGAATTCAAAAATGAAACTAGCCCTCCAATAATGCTCCCCTAAAGTTGATATTTTTTGATTTACATCTTTTTTAATATATCAACATGTTATAAAATATAATCAACACCCCTCCATCGAAATAAAAATCACCTTAATGTTTGGTATTTAAAATATTACCAACATATAACAAAAACTACACATTTCCTAACACCATATAAAAAACCATAACCCTATCAAACCTGACACCATATCCTATGACCCCTTTCAAATAATTTGTTATTGCTATGGTATGTGATCAGTGTGTTGTGGCATCTTGATGGAGTCCTTGTACACTGAAGTTTGACAGAGGTATTTACTCCACTCTCACAGCGGATTCCAAACATTATTCAACTTTTGGAAAGGCATTGCTTTTAGTTATTTTTTCTTTTTACATCTGTAGCTTTGGAAAGAAGTTACGGTTTCTTTGCTATTGGGCACCGCCTTACTGGAGATTTCTGCAAGTTCTTACTATTTCTTTGGCTTTCTCTTTGTCAATTCTCAAGCTAGAGTTCACCATAGTTATAAAATGGAGTTATTATGTCGTAATGTCTCCTTTCTTTGGCAATCAGTGGATAATGAAGGTGTTTTACTGTTGAGCTCAGGCTCTTCTTTACTTGCTGGAGTAGCTGGTAACTTCTATATGCTGCGGTTGCACTTAGACTGGAAGATTTTACTTAAGAATCTTGGGCTGCATGTAGAATATGGGATCCCCATGAAGATATGTACTTTAGAAACATGTGTTTTCTTTAACACATGGTGATCTATCTATTGAGTTTTTCTTTGAATGGAGTTGTCCATGCATTTTTTTGAACTCGGGCTTTATTGCATAGCCTCCACCGATCTGTGAGTCCACTTCCTAAATATATGGTATTGTCGTGGCACTTTTCAGAGTTACATCAGTTCATTCACTGGGGTTTTACCTTTCTTTAGGAAGCTCAGGCTTCTAGCTTTAGTTAGATACAAGGATGTAGACTTGAGCTTAGGCTTTGCTCTGTATTTATGAGTTGGAGTTCTTCTTTACCATGTGGCCTTTTTCCTTCTGATATGCGGGCTTTTTCCACTCATTGACTATGGCTTATGTCCATGGATGGAGCTTGATTCTTTCTTGAACTGGCACTCTTCTACATTTCAAACTTGTAACTTGAAGATAAGTTACTCTCTGATCTCTTTTATCACTCTTTCTTTCCACTATGCATGCTGTCATTTTCTGTTTGAATATGCTTCTCATTGCTTCTCTTTGTCTATCATTTTGAATGAATTTAAATTTGGGCCTCTTCCTATTTATTACAATGATAACATCGCCATGCCTGAAGGGTATTAAAACACGTGGAGACTGTGTTGTATTTGTTGAAATGGAGACATTGTGTATTATCTGTATCTTGTCTTTGATTCAACTTGAGCTCTCCCTCTTTGTTTTTGTTATCTGCTGAAAACTTAGCTCTATTTGAATAGTGAGCATGTCCGTTAGATCTACACTTTGCAATGTTTCTTTACTATGCTGAAGCATCAACCGTGTCTCCTTTTCTGCATCATAAAATCTATAGCCTCACTTTAAGTCATGTTCTCTGTTTGATTATTTTTTAAATATGCAGTCCTTCTATATAATAAATAGTGTATAAATACACTATTTACTCCAATTTTATTCAAACACGAATACTGTACCTATAACAGAATTACAATTGATGGATACATATTACTATCAATTTGACACACCAAGGAAATGATGTTTCTCTATTTTGCATAAACTCTTTGTTTTTTTTTCTCTTGATATGCACTATCATGGACTGCATTCTGCACATGCATAATCTAATCTTTAATAACACGGATGTATATCCTCCTTTATTTGATAGTGTTGTCAATTGAATAACATGCGCATGCATATTAGAATGAACAACAACACTGTATTTCTCCTTTTGCATATGCTCCTCCTTTTTTAACATACATGCTACTGCTTTTCTTCACCATCATGCTTCATAAAATAGTATTCAAACAACACCTAAATTTACTTGTCATGTTTACACAATCATTGATAACATGCATAACAGTAATAGCATTTGACCTTCATTATGATAAAAAATGCATTTGTTATCTGAATATACATAACAACATCTTAATTCGTTGTTTATTCTGGCATATGTACTGTATTTGGACATCTTTTCCTTTGTCATGCAAACTCATAACAACCTTTCATATTACTATTTTTACTCTTCTGGTATCTGCATATCAGCATTATATCGCAGTGACACATATTTTTTATGTCTCTAGATAGCTTTATCATTTGATTTCTTCCTTAAATATGCATTGTTATTTGATCTCTAACGTCTGCATATTCATTCCATTTGCAAAAAAAATTATAGATAACCTTTACTTGTGCATATTTGAATAACATGGTTACCTCATTATTTGATTACAATTCATCTTTTATTGCATAGGCATCTTCCAGCATCATTAATGTACCCTACATTTCTCTTCCTTCTGCATTTTCCCTTTCCTGAATTCATGAACCTGCAACATTCTTTCATTTTTTAATAATGCATATTGTGAAGTTTGAGCACGGGCTCATGACACTCACTGCATCTTTTAATTATAGCAAAGGTTTTCATAAAGATATGTCTTTTTGATGTTATTATTTTTCTAATGAAGATGCATAATTTTCTACTGCATTGATATCATTGGTTAATATACAGTTCGGGGAGTTTGACTGATGTATGGTGTTCTTTAGTGAACTATGTATTGCTTAGATCCAATTGGATCTAACATCTTTTCCTCCATGATGATTGTAGGAAACAGGACCAACAAAAGACCTAGGAGAGACAAATACAAGACCAAGATAACCAAGACATGAAGCCTTCAGATGATGTAGATGACCAACTCTAGAAACTAGAAGACCTCTTAAAGGCAATACACAAACCCTAGAATTCATCATGCTTCTCTCTTACTTTCTTTTCTACATAAGTCTTCTAAGTTTCAGTATGCAAGATGTAACCTCATGAAAGGAACATTTTTTACTACATTCAGATTGAATGCACAATGTAATGAACATTTATGAATTTGAAATTGTGAAACTGATCAATACTTAGAGTACAAATGAAACATGATAATATGAATGTAATAGAAATGTATTCATTTTCATTAGTTGCATAGTAATGGAAAAAAGATGTTTCTTTATGCAATTTTTTACTTTTTTGAGTACTATCCCGCATGTGAAAAATATGGGTAACAATTTTGGTGACCTCTGATGGATGTCTTCCTACTTGACATTGGGACCAGTAGCCTAAAAAATTCCATTGGGCATTGAGTCTGTTAATCCCCTAAAGAAACCCAAAACCTAATATGTGAATACAAGAAAACCATTTCCCAATGATTGAGGGTATGTTTATGATTTCTGGTAGTGAAACAAAACTTTGTTACCACAAATTGTAGATGTATCCTTGATCATTGAGGAATGATTTCCTTGTGTTTGTATATTTGGATAGCAACCTTGGAATACCTAGCAAACTTGAAGACTTATTGAAAACTAGAAAAACTAAAAATAAAACTGACCTAATTGTGCTTGACAACACTTATGGAAAACTAGAAAACTAACCTACTTTAACCAGCTTGAAGCTTGGTTAAACAAAACCATTCATTGATTGCGAAAAATAACTTCCCATCCTCTTAAGCTCACAATAATCTACATGCTTTTGGAAAGCTATCATGAGATGAACATAGGAGATATATATAGTCATTTGCTTAACAAGGATCTGATTGGTATGATTTTTACTTACTTGGTCAAGTTGACTGCAAACACCATCATTCTGAAGAGAATCAACAATTAGCAACATTTTATGAAGAACCAACATGACTTTACTTGGTCAATTCGGACAGCAAGCTGATTTGATTTGTTTTCAGCTACATCTTTTGACAGGATATCTTGCAGAGATGCTGGCACAACTTGCTCTTCTTTTCTACTGTCCATATTGGTCAAATGCCTAATAGGATAGCCATGAGAGATAATGAATCTAGAGCCTTCCTTGATAGCCTCAGGTTCTTGAGAAATTACTCCAGTCTGATTGATCTGCTCATCATTATGCTGGCTGGAAATAATCTCCTCTTGTAGCTTGTAGGTGCTTTCTAGAAGTGCGGGCTCGACATCAAGATGAAATAAAAATTGCTCCATCTCATCCCAAAATTGATCTTCTTCTTCTTCCTCATTCTTTTTTAGGAGAAGTATACTCTTATTAACACCATTATCCTGATTTGCTGCATTCTTCTTTGTTTTGTGTTTTTCAGAAAGATTCTTCTTTAAATCAATAACCTCTTTTTCAATGGTCTCCCTCTCTTCCTCAAGCTGAAAACACTTCTCAATCTGAAATTGACAACCTCTCTTGTATGTATCAGCTGCAAAAGCCAGGAATCCTATATTTTGCTTGAGATCTAGTAGCTCTTTTTCACTCTCCTCTTGAAATCTCTCATGAAACTCTTGATGAGCTCTCAAATCCTTTTCTTTTTCTAATAGAAATTCATGACCATGATTAAACATAAAAAATATCAACTTTTCATAAGCATCCTTCTGAGCTTGCAATTCTCTTTGATGAACCTTCTTTTGAGCTTGCAACCCTCCTGAAATCTTGGATTCATTTCTCTTGTATTGCTCAATAAGATACCTTTGATGACCTTGATCTCGCTGAGCCAATGCTTGTTGCTATTGAATATGGGCTTGATAAACATGCTCCTCTAGCTGCCTGTCCAGCTCTTGTTGGAATACAGATTCTTTTTGCCTTTTATTATCCTCAATCAACATAAGCATATTCTACAACATACTTGCAGTATCTCTATTTTGTGAAACATTATCATTTGCAGAATAATGAAACTCATATTGTGATTCCTGACCTTGATAAGACTGAAAATGATTCTCTTGAACAGAATTTTCTTGAAATGATGGAAAAATTGAAAACTGACCATCTGGGTAAGCATATCCTCCTTGAAAACTTGACATCTTTATTCATCTGAAAGACTGGAAATCAAAATATGAAACAACTTGAAACATACCAACTTTTCTCCTTTTGAAACAATAGACTTTCCTTCATGGATCCACCAGATATGCAAAATATGACCTCTTTAAGGTCTGAATCTTGTTGATAGCACACCAGAACTAGCAAGTGATGTAATGCAATTTGACTCGTTCGCTGAAGAACATGTCCCACCGGGCATGCCAAAAACTATTTAGGCTCAGAATTACCACCCCAACTCAGGCATTGGGGCTTTATAGGTATTCTATCCTGACAATGGAAATCTTCTCTAGCTGTGGGTGGACTATGAATGAGGAGTCTCTAGATTCTAGGCCAGTTCCTATCTGATTTGGGATATCACTTCCTGATTGGTAACTTAATGGGGAAAAGGGAAAAAGGAAGCTTTTGAAAACAAAACTGGAATTAGAAGTAAGGTGATACACCAAAATTGGGGTCAAACTTTCTTCGGACAATAATGCAAAACACCCTAACTCATATGCCTAAGTTGGTGCTTTGGTTCTCTGATCAACATATAGGCTAACCAAATCTTACTACTAGGGTTGAACCACAAATAGATTGACTAATCAGCAAACATACAGATTTCTTACAAGGATTTGAATTGTTGAATATCTTTGGAAGGAATATAAAACTCACTTCTTTCATATATCAATCTAATAGAACACTTACAAGAAAACATGGAAATAGGATGTTAAACCCAAAACTCAAAAGCATATAGAAATGAAATGTCTGCTTTATTATCCTTTAAAAATCTGACAAAATATGGTTACAAAAATGGTTTCCAAAACATCTAGGAACAATAAGTTCACTATATGCACTATGTCCCAAATCTGCAACTCAAATGGATACAAAAAACATCAAAAAGGTCTATAGGAAACAATAGTTCACTAAAAGAACCTTCTCTCTAGATTCTGAACCTCCAACTATGAAGTAAAAGGTCCACTAAATATCCCACATGGCTCATCTTGAAAATTACTTCTCCCTGCAAAACTCTCCTCAAAATAGAAAGATCATCCTGATTATTAGGCCAAAATCATGCCTACAAATTAGCCCCCCATCAAGCTCCTCAAAAATAGCACATCCCTAAATCTAAGGCACGATTAGTGCCTAAAATCTAACCCCTAAAGGCTGAATTCGAAAATGAAACTAGCCCTCCAATAATGCTCCCCTAAAGTTGATATTTTTTTATTTACATCTTTTATAATATATCAACATGTTATAAAATATAATCAACACCCCTCCACCGATATAAAAATCACCTTAATGTTTGGTATTTAAAATATTACCAACATATAAAAAAAACTACACATTTCCTAACCCCGTATAAAAAACCCTAACCCTATCAAACCCGACACCATATCCTATGACCCCTTTCAAATAATTTGTTATTGCTATGGTATGTGATGAGGGTGTCATGGCATCTTGATGGATTCCTTGTACATTGAAGTTTGACAGAGGTCTTTACTCCACTCTCACAATGCATTCCAAACATTATTCAACTTTTGGAAAGGCATTGCTTTTAGTTATTTTCGCTTTTTACATCTGTAGCTTTAGAAAGAAGTTAGGGTTTCTTTGCTGTTGGGCATCACCTTACTGGAGATTTCTGCAAGTTCTTACTGTTTCTTTGGCTTTCTCTTTGTCAATGCTCAAGCTAGAGTTCACCATAGTTATAAAATGGAGTTATTATGTTGTAATGTCTCCTTTCTTTGGAAATTAGTGGATAATGAAGGTGTTTTAATGTTGAGCTCAGGCTCTTCTTTACTTGTTGGAGTAGCTAGTAACTTCTATATGCCGCGGCTGCACTTAGATTGGAAGCTTTTAATTAAGAATCTTGGGCTACATGTAGAATGTGCGATCCCCATGAAGATATGTACTTTAGAAACCTTTGTTTTCTTTAACACATGGCGATCTATCTGTTGAGTTTTTCTTTGAATGGAGTTGTCCATGCATTTTTTAGAACTTGGGATTTATTGCATAGCCTCCACCAATCTGTGAGTCCACTTCCTAAATATATGGTGTTTTAATGGCACTTTTCAGAGTTTAATCAGTTTATTCACTGGGGTTTTACCTTTCTTTAAGAAGCTCAGGCTTCTAGCTTTAGTTAGATACAGGGATGTGGACTTGAGCTCGGGCTTTGCTCTGTATTTATGAGTTGGAGTTCTACTTTACCACACGGCCTTTTTCCTTCTGATCTGTGGGATTTTTCCACTTATTGACTATGGCTTATGTCCATGGATGGAGCTCGATTCTTTCTTGAACTAGCACTCTTCTACAGTTCGAACTTGTAACTTGAATATGTGTTACTCTCTGATCTCTTTTATCACTCTTTCTTTCCACTATGCATGCTGTCATTTTCTGTTTGAATATGCTGCTCATTGCTTCTCTTTGTCTGTTGTTTTGAATGAATTTGAATTTGGGCCTCTTCCTGTTTATTACAATGATAACATCGCCATGCCTGAAGGGTATTAAAACACATGGAGACTGTGTTGTATTTGTTGAAATGGAGACATTGTGTATTATATGTATCTTGTCTTTGATTCAACTCGAGCTCTCCCTCTCTGTTTCTGTTATCTGTTGGAAACTTAGCTCTATTTGAATAGTGAGCATGTCTGTTAGATCTACACTTTGCAATGTTTCTTTACTATGCTGAAGCATCAACTGTGTCTCCTTTTCTGCATAATAAAATATGTAGCCTCACTTTAAGTCCTGCTCTCTATTTGATCATTTTTTAAATATGCAGTCCTTCTATATAAGAAATAGTGTATAAATACACCATTTACTCTAATTTTATTCAAACATGAATAATGTACCTGTAACAACATTACAATTGATGGATACATATTACTGTCAATTCGACAGACCAAGGCAATGATGTTTTCTCTGTTTTGCATAAACTCTTTTTTTTCTTTTGCTCTTGATATGCACTATCATGGACTGCATTCTGCACATGCATAATCTAATCTTGAATAAAATAGATGTATATCCTCCTTTATTTGACAGTCTTGTCAATTTAATAACATGGGCATGCATATTAGAATGAACAACAACATTGTATTTCTCCTTTTGCATATGCTCCTCCTTTTTTAACATACATGCTACTGCTTTCCTTCACCATCATACTTCATAAAATAGTATTCAAACAACACCTAAATCTACTTGTCATGTTTACACCATCATTGGTAACATGCATAACAGTAATAGCATTTGACCTTCATTATGATAAAAAATGCATTTTTTATCTAAATATACATAACATCATCTTAATTTGTTGTTTATTCTGGCATATGTATTGTATTTGGACATATTTTCCTTTGTCATGCAAACTCATAACAACCTTTCAAAGTATTGTTTTTACTCTTCTGGTATCTACCTATCAGCATTATATCATAGTGACACATATTTTTTATGTCTCTAGACAGCTTTATCATTTGATTTCTTCCTTAAATATGCATTGGTATTTGATCTCT
This sequence comes from Thuja plicata, assembly GCA_018584345.1. Classification (NCBI taxonomy): domain Eukaryota; kingdom Viridiplantae; phylum Streptophyta; class Pinopsida; order Cupressales; family Cupressaceae; genus Thuja; species Thuja plicata. Next base: position 4,178,448 of record MU223775.1, read on the forward strand.
AACATCTGCATATTCATTCCATTTGCAAACAACATTATACATAACCTTTACTTGTGCAGATTTGAATAACATGGTTACCTCATTATTTGATTAAAATTCATCTTTTATTGCATAGGCATCTTCCAACATCATTAATGTACCCTACATTTCTCTTCCTTCTACATTTTCCCTTTCCTAAATTCATGAACCTCCAACATTATTTCATTTTTTAATAATGGATATTGTGAAGTTTGAGCATGGGCTCGTGACACTCACTGCATCTTTTAATTACAAAAAAGGTTTTCATAAAGATATGTCTTTTTGATGTTATTATTTTGCTAATGAAGATGCATACTTTTCTACTGCATTGATATCATTGGTTAATATGCAGTTCAGGGAGTTTGACTGATGTATGGTGTTCTTTAGTGAACTATGTATTGCTTAGATCCAATTGGATCTAACATCTTTTCCTCCATGATGATTGCAGGAAATAGGACCAACAGAAGACCTAGGAGAGATAGATACAAGACCAAGACAACCAAGACATGAAGACTTTAGATGATGCAAATGACCAACTCCAGAAACTAGAATACCTCTTAAAGGCAATACATGGACCCTAGACTTCATCATGCTTCTCTCTTACTTTCTTTTCTACATAAGTCTTCTAAGTTTCAATATGCAAGATGTAGCCTCATAAAAGGAACAATTTTTACTACATTCAGATTGAATGCACAATGTAATGATCATTTATGAATTTGAAATTGTGAAACTGATCAATACTTAGAGTACAAATGAAACATGATAATATGAATGTAATAGAAATGTATTCATTTTCATTAGTTCCATAGTAATGGCAAAGAGATGTTTCTTTATGCAATTTTTTACTATTTCTGAGTACTATCCCGCATGTGAAAAATATGGGTAACAATTCTTACATCATGTCAAATTGATTGCGATGCTACTTGGTTACAAATTCTACTATAGTAGTAGACTTAACTCAGTATTTGCAGGTGTTATCATGATGGCCTACATAATGGTGAAAGAAAATACTACTTATAATATATGCCAGGTTCTAGCACAATTTTTTGTGGAGAATGTCAAACTAATCAAGAAGGACAAGTCCAAAACCTTTCGATTTGGCTCACTCTTAATGCATATGTATATCCACATTGAGCACAAGTTTCCTAGAATGCACCCAAATGGTTGGAGAAAAGGGATACCTACTGGTATTCATATTTTTGAGAGCTACCAAAGATAGAATAGCACATGGGTTGATGGAGAACTATTTTGGATGATCAAGATTCTTCAGAGGCAAATGAAGGGAAGAATCAAAATTCATGAAGAACTAGTTGAAAAGTATAATGACACAATCTGTTTTATGGTTGAGATAGACTGTGTATGTTTTGAGGTAGTTATAACTAGGGTGAAATGGTGTTACCCTATGGGATATGAAGTTAATTATGAGGTCCTAATTATGCAGATTGAACATGTGTTGGCATCATAGATAGATTCATATTAGGAGAGATGGGGCACCTACGAGGAAACGTTAGCAAAATTTAGAGAAGAAAAGACCAGAGGCATGAGGAAGAGGAAAGTTGAAAATATTTTTGATGAATGTGGAACAAAGGTTGGTTTGACTAAAGAAGAATTGAGAGAATTGAAGAAGAAGATAGCAGAGCAATTTTCTGGACTATCGAGTACTGCTACTGCGGCCCTTCCACCTCTAGAGATTGAATAGGTAACCAGTCCACCTTCTACTATTATTGATGTTACCACCCCTTCACTACCACTAAAGACATCACAAGAAGAAGGAGTTAAGGGTGTACCTCAGAGAAGAACTAGATCCACCAAACCAGATTCGCCTCCTAAAGAATAGAAGAATAAAGAAGAAGAGAAGAAAACAGAAAAAGAGACCACTAATGACAGACAAGTCTGGAAGCCAAACTTGAAAATGATTGAAATGAGAGCTATTGAGCAAGGTAAGCTTGTTTCTGTGAATAAGTACTATGAAAGGTATGAGGAATCAGATAAGCTTAAAATTAAAGATATTGTAGTAAATCACTTACTTGTTTTCAAGAAGAACCTACTAGAATTAGAGGGAAGCGTACCTGAAGAGCTTTATGGTAGACTGGAAGTAAGGAAACAAATTGCACACATTGAATATGATGCTATTAGAAATCAAGCTATTGATGATATGCTACCAATAGTTTCTATAAAAGAAAGAGAAAGAATACTTAATGCATTGAAACCACTATTGAGTACTAAGGCTAGATTAGTAAAGATTATGGCAAGAAAGTGTAGACACCCTAAAATGGACAGGCTTGCGACTTTACATTAAAACACTAATTTTCAACTATTAATTAATGGTTTCTTAATCATTAATTAATCATCTATTTTCTTCTAAATTCGTTTCTCAAATCATCTAATCCAATCCCCAAAATTAATTAAATAATTAACTTTATTTAATTAATTAATCTTTAATTGATTAATTATCATTATTTAATTAATTAAACTCAATTTCCTATAGTTTAAATCAAATATTTAAACTTACTAATTAAATTCTTCCAATTAAATTAATTTAATTTCATCAAATAAAGCAATTCTTAATTAAAAA
>MU223775.1:4204609-4245581 GCA_018584345.1 Thuja plicata
TTAGGCCAATGATAGAACCTTTGTACTAACTCCAAGGTCTTGTTTACCCCAAAGTGTCCACTCATAGATCCATTATGCTTTTCTTGTATGAGATTCATCCTCATAGAACCCCTTGGCACACATAACTCATTTCCTCTGAATAACAGTCCATTCTGCAATGTGAACTCAGAGAATTTTCTATGGAAGTGGTTCTGAAAATCATGGCACACTTGATATGCCTCTCCAAAGTCTTCATCTTCTTGATAGAGGTCCTTAAAACTCTCTATGCCTATACTATTCAACTGAACTTCTTGGACTGTCAAAAGTCTCCTACTTAGTACATCAGCAACCTTGTTCAACTGACCCTTCTTATGCTTAATGGTAAATGTAAAGGCTTGGAGATATTCCATCCATTTTAGATGCCTATTACTCAACTTCTCGTGTATTGATGTAGCTAAGGGCTTGATTGTCAGTAAACACCACAAATTCCTTAGGCAAAAGATAGTGTCTCCACTTTCTTAATGGTTGCACTAGAGCATATAATTCTAGGTCATAAGAAGAGTATTTCTTCTTAGCTTCATTCAGATTCTCACTAAAGAAGGCCACTGGTCTGCCCTCTTGACTTAACACACCTCCTACTGCTATACCACTTGCATCACATTCAATAGTGAATAACTTATCAAAACTAGGCAATGTTAGGATAGGTTGTGTAGCTACTTGCCTTTTCAACATCTCAAATGACTTCCTAGCTTCTAAGTTCCATCTAAAATTTGCTTTACTTCCACCCTTAATAGTTTCCAACAATGGTGCACATATACCACTGAAATTCCTAATGAACTTCCTATAAAATTGAGCTAGGCTATGGAAACTCCTTACCTCAGTTGTTGATGTAGGTGGTGGCCAATTTAGTATAGCCAACACCTTGTCTTGGTCCATCTTCAAAGATCCCTTGGATACCACAAATCCCAAGTAGACAAGCTCTTGCTTAAGAAACTCACACTTTTCTAAATTAATGGCTAGTTTCTCTTCATGTAACTTCTTCAACACTAATTCAACATGCCTAATGTGATCTTCCTTTGTTTTTCTATAGATCAATATGTCATCAAGATAGACCACTACAAACTTACCTGTGAAGTCCTTAAGCACTTCATTCATGAGCCTCATGAATGTGCTAGGAGCATTGGTGAGGCCAAATGGCATCACAAGCCATTCATACAACCCATCAATTGTTTTGAATGCTATCTTCCACTCATCTCCCTCCTTAACCCTTATCTGATGGTAACCACTTTTCAAATCCGATTTGGTAAAGTACATTGCCCCTCAAAGACAATCCATAAGGTCCTCTATTCTGGGTATTGGGAATCTATATTTTATGGTGATTCTGTTAATTTCCCTTGAATCAGTACATAGCCTCCATTTTCCACCTTTCTTTACTGCTAACACCACAGGGACTGCACATGGGTTGATACTCTTTTTAATCAAGCCTTGGTCTAATAATTCTTGGACTTGTGTGGCTACCTCTAAATTCTGATCAGGGGTTATCTTATAAGCTTCTTTATTAAACAAGGAGGCACCAAGTATGAAGTCAATTTGATGACTAATCACTCTCTTAGGAGGCAAAGTTGCAGGAGTCTCATCACTGACTATGTCACTGTATTTGTCAAGTAGATTCTGAATCTCCTTAGGTACTATCTCCTTAACTATCTTCTCTTCCTCCTTGGGCTTTAACAAAATGACATACCCTGCATTTGCCTCTTCCTTAATGTCTCTTACAAACTCCTTTCCACTGCAAAATAACACAGTAGGAGTCTTAGACTATGACTCTTCATCCTCCAACAAAGACTGTATTTTAAATGTCTTGTCATTCTTCTTAAAGGATATGGAATTCTCCTTTCCATGATACACTACCTCTCTATCATATTGCCATGGTCTTCCTAGCAACAAGTGGCAAGAATCCTATGGGAGGATGTCACAAAGTAACTTATCCTTGTATCCTGCTATAGAGAAGAACTCTACCCATGTTTGCTCATTTACTAACACGCTTTGTCCCTTATTAAGCCAAGTCACCTTGTAAGGGTTCACATGGGGTATCTTGGTCAGTTTCAGCTTAGTAACTGCCTCTTTTGATATTATATTGTTAGAAGATCCAGAGTCTACTATCACCTTGCAGACGTTCCCAAGGATCTTACATATGATCCTAAACAATGCCCTCCTTTTCTTAGGCTCATCCTTCATTGGCTGCCTGATTAATACCCTTCTAAACATTAGATTCTCACCCATCTTAGAGTCTATATGATCAACATCAGGTGCCTTGACACTAGAAGTGTCTTCTTGAACATAAGCTACCCTCTTGTCACTATTAGATGCAGTAGGCTTGTGAGGACACCTATATGCTGGATGACTAGTCTGTCCATAATTGTAGCACTTCATATTTGCAAAATAGGAGTTTCTTCTACCTCCTCTTCCCCTATTGGATCCACTCTGATTACCTCTATCTCTGCCATAACCACCTCTTGGTGTGGATTCATTGGTGTGCTCTGTCAATATGTTTTCACCTTGATTTCTTTGTTCACTGCTCCTACCTTGGTAACCTCCTCTCTATCCTCTTTGGTCTCTCCCTCTGCCTCTACCCTTTAGATTATATTCACTCTTCTTTCTATTCTTCTCTTCAACCTTGAGGGCCAGTTGTTGACATCTCTAAACAGTAGTGGGGGTCCACAAGCTAATCTCTTCTCGGATGTTCCACTTCAACCCAACTAGATACCTAGCCACTCTGATTGGCTCTTCTTCTTGTTTCTTTGACCTAAGATAGATTCTTTGAAACTCCTTTGTATAGGAGGCTACATCCATATATTTCTACTTCAATCCTTGTCTCCTTCTATGGAGTTTGATCTCATATTCTTCTGGTAAAAAGTTCTCTTTCATCTTAGTTACCATTGCTTGCCAATTTGCTATAGGTTGCTTCCCAAGTTTGACTCTTTCATCTTCTAGATATTTCCACCATGTTAGGACTGATCCCCTAAGTCTTGAATTAGCCACCTTAACCTTTTGTGCATCTATAATGCCTTCACACTCGAAGTGATTCTCCATCCCTTCAATCCACTCCAACACCATTTCAATGTCCATTTTCCAACTAATCAATGGGATTCCTTCTAAGGATTTACCACCCAATGCTTTGATGGCTTTCAATAATGGTTCCTACTCCATCATAGGGTCTATTTTAGGGATAATATCATCCTCTTCAACCTTCTGCTTCCCTCTATCACTTGCTTCACCTTCTCTACCTTGGTCTCTTGCATCCACTACTTCTTGTAGTTTTTGCTTCATCTCTGGTAGGGCCTCTTCAAGGATTCTATTCCTATCCTTTTTCTCATCCATGTCCCTAGACAACTCTGTGTTTGTAACCATGTCTGTGGAGCCACAAGATTCCACCTTTGACATATACAATCCCAAATCTTTTGGGGCTCTGATACCACTCTGATGTAACACACCTAGGCTTGCTCTCTACCCTACTCTCCTATAGGGTCTTCTTAGGTCAATTTAGTGACCTATTTGGATTCTATGCTCAACCCTACTCTCCTTAGGTATCTTGACACAAGATCCTAACCTTTCACCTAGTTTACACCAATAGTACTGATCAAAACTACTCCATTCTGCATCACATAACTAACTAGGTCTTTCCTAGTCTCAATCTCCAAGGATTGTCTCAACTCCTCTTAGGACTTAGATCCATGAAAGGATAGGTCATCAAGACCTCCACTGGTTGCATTTGAACCCCTACATACACCATCCACAAACACATAACCATCGAGTGTTTCACAATGCACCTTTCTTACCCCAAATAGGGCTACAAGCCAATTAGGCCTTTTTCTTGCCAATTTGCAGATAACTTGAAATTTTCGCACACAAGCCTCCAATAGGGTTTAAGATTCAAACACCCTTTATTAATAAATTTGATATTTTCAAGGTCTCCAAACTTCAAGTTGTTCGTACAACCCTTCCTACTATCATGCCTAGAAATCAGAGTTTTATGGCTTTTTGACAGTCTAAACACAAAATTGTTCTTTCAATCCACCAAAAAACTCCTCCAACCTTATCCTTCAAATTGGGGGTCTTACATAGATTACTCTATCCCTCCACAAGCTCTGGTTGAAACTACCAATGCATTCAACCCTCCTTTCATCACTTGCAATGTTTCTCAGTCCCTAGCCATGCACAACAGGCTCGCCTAGGGCATCATTGAAAAAATAGAAAAAATACTTTCTTGGGCCCCTCCTTCTATACAAATAATGTAAATGGAGTCTTATCACCCTTTCCAAGAGCCCATATAGAAACTACGGTGGCAAGTTGAGCTAAGACCCCATTTGTCCAACCTGCCTGGTTCAGACCAGCGACAGGGTAAAACACAAAGAATTTAACAAAACCAATATAAACAATACAACTTTGCAAAATAACTCCACAAAAAATCTCAAATTAACCTACCCTACATTAATCAATGGATGTAGACTGAGATCTAATCCATCTACCTACTGTAAACAAGAAAACACACTGAATTTGCTCTGAAAATACACACACATAAAATATTGTATTTTCAAAATGTTCACCAACCTTGCTTATAGGTCAAGGGAGGCCTCTTATACTTGTCCCCATCCCCAATCCAATGGTTTTAGACAGTTAAAATAACCATTTCATCGAAAATGCTCTTCTTGCACAATTGTTGTCAATGTTGTCAAATGACAACATTGACAATTTTGACAACTTTCTACAATTTTAGGAAATTCATTCTAAACTTTGTTCTAAGACAATGAACACATCATAATAGACTTAGGTAGACCACTCTTACCTCTCTTAGGTCCTAAAACACTCTTTTTCTAAATTTGACTCCTATGTGCTTAGTTTACACCATTGCCACAACATTGGCAATTAGGGTCCAAATTGGCACTTGTTTCCTAAAAGACCAAACAAACTTGAAAGACCTTCCCTAAAGACCTAACACACACCTTAGGACACCTCTAGTCCTATTATTCAACTAGTGATTTTGGCTAGAACCACTACAAGCCAAAAGAACTCTAGAAACCCTAGGTCACCAAAGAGCCGTACCTAGGTGCTCCTGCACCACAAAGGTTAATGAAAATAATACTGGTAAGAGTATGGAAGAATACAAGAGTGATTTTGATAATTGTTTCAAGAAATCAGAAGATAACAATAGTGGTAAAATATGGAGATTCAAAGAGTCTAATGATGTATTGGTTCAGGGAGAGACAGTGGATGCTACTGGATCTTTGCCTGATGCTAGCAAAGAAGAAGCAACCTAATTGGTTGAGAATGGCCTTAGGGGGAGAATTAGATGAGAAAAAAAAAAATATCTAGCCCCTGAATATGTGTATTAAGGTCTAGCAAGCTTAGGTATGATATTGGATGACATCATGAAACTTGTATCTAAGAGTGCAACATCGAACGATGCATATATTATGATCGCGAGATTTATGATTGACTGGAGAGTATTGGGTAATGTGAGTTTTTAACACTTAATGATGTATAAAGTACCTAATGGTTATTTATTACCTTATCATTTGACAAGAAATGACCTAAGGAGATCAGAGAGAAAAGAGATTCAGACTATCTAGCAATTAATTTGCGTGATCGATTGAAGCGAATACTCAGAATTCAATGTGTAAAAGGTATTTACATCATTTAGATCTACATAAGCTATGGATGCACCTTTGATATATGATGTTGTGGATAGACCTAGATACAAGTTTAATAAACATCCTTTCAAGTTGTGTGAAGATGACCATGAAGGAGCATTTTTCCAGGTACCGTATGGCATTTTGCACGTAGAAGATATTAGGGCATACATTCATTGCAAGTATGATATACTAGGCGTTGATGAAATTTCTACTGAAATGGAGTATATGACTGATAATGGAAAAATGAGGGATGAATTTAAACACATTGACAACCTGAGTGTCATGAATATATTAGATTTATACAAATTCAGCGAAGAGGAATGGTTTAAAATACTACTCAGTAGAGTTCGTGACCAGTTCATCTCGATAGGAGAGAAACCTATAAATATATGTAGTCAATTGATTCATGAGATTACTATATTGGATAACACTGGTACAATCCATGTGGCTGAGAAGAACATTAAGAAATAAGTAGAAACCCTAACACATTCAAAATGGGACATGCGAGCCATGACAGTTAATGATATATTGTTACAAGATGTCAGATTGATTGTGATGATACTTGGTTACAAATTATACTACATCAGTAGACCTAACTTAGTATGTGCAAGTGTTATCATGCTAGCCTAGAGAATGATCAAAGAAAATACTACTTATAATCTATGTGAGGTTCTAGCACAATAGTTTTTGGAGAATACCAAACTAATAGAGAAGGACAAGTCCAAAACCTTTCGATTTGGCCCACTCTTAATTCATATGTATATCCACATTGAGCACAAGTTTCCTAGCATGCACCCAAGTGGTTGGAGAAAAGGGATACACACTGGTATTCAGATTTTTGAGAGCTATTTAAGATAGAATAGCACATGGGTTGATGGAGAACTATTTTGGATGATCAAGATTCTTCAGAGGCAAATGAAGGAAAGAATCATAATTCCTGAAGAATTAGTTGAAAAGTATAAGGACATAATTTGTTTTATGGTTGAGACAGACTGTGTATGTTTTGAGGAAGTTATACATAGGGTGAAATGGTATTACCCTATGGGATATGAAGTTAGTTATGAGTTCCCAATTATGCAAATTGAACATGTGTTGGCATCTAAGATAGATTCATCTGAGGAGAGATGGGGCACCTATGAGGAAAAGTTAGAAAAAGTCAGAGAAGAACATACCAAAGGCATGAGGAAGAGGAAAGTTGAAAACATTTTTGATGAATGTGGAACAAAGGCAGGTTTGACTAAAGAAGAACTGAGAGAAGTGAAGAAGAAGATAGTAGAGTGATCTTATAGATTGGCAAGTACTACTACTATAGCCCTTCCACCTCCAGATATTTTAATAGGTAACTAGTCCACCTTCTACTATTATTGATGTTACCACCCCTTCACCACCACTGAAGACATCACAAGAAGGAGTTAAGATTGTACCTTAGAGAAGCACTATATCTACCAAAACTAGATTCACCTCCTAAAGAATAGAAGACTAAAGCACAAGAGAAGAAAACAAAAAAGGAGACCACTAATGATAGACATGTATGGAAGCTAGACTTGAAAATGATTAAAAAGAGAGCTATTGAGCAAGGTAAGATTTTTTTTGTGAATAAGTACTATGACAGGTATGAGGAATCATATAAGCTTAAAATTGAAGATATTGTAGTAAATCACTTACTTGTTTTCAAGAAGAACCTACTAGAATTAGAGGGAAGCGTACCTAAAGATCTTTATGGTAGACTGGAAGTAAGAAAACAACTTGCACACATTGAAGATGATGCTATTATAAATCAAGAAAGAGAAAGAGTACTTAATGCACTGAAACCACTATTGAGGACTAAGGCTAGATTAGTAAAGATTATGGCAAGAAAGTATAAAGAATTTATAGAAGAGACTCAGAGAGCATTGGATCAGATACTAATGAATAATATTCCTGAGAAGACTCCACCTCCTAAACCTACAATTCCTACACCCTTAGGGATTGGAGAGAGTTCTAAAACAACTGAGGCAAATGTTGAGAATAGAGAAGATACAATACAACCAGATTTCTATGTTTATGGTGTGCATGTGACCCTTGAAACATCGCTTGATGAGAAGAACCCATTTGCAGGTAGTATGGACAACACAATTGCAAAGGAGAAGGAAGAACAAAAAGAAGAACATGAAAATGAAGAAAAAAAGGAGGAAGAGAATTATATTGAGTCTGAACAGATAACTGAGACTGAGAGAGAAAAAGAGAAAGAGGCAAAAGCTAAGATAAAACATGAACCTGATAGACCTACTAATTTGTTGTTGGCAAGTATGGATAGAACATTGAGTACTGATGTTGACACTATGGATGAGGATGAGTTGATAAGACTATCCTTCATCACATTCTCTAAAGCTAAGGAAAGATATGAGAAAAAAGGAGATAAAGATCTAAAGTGATTACTAGAGAAGTAAATACAGTGAACAAACTCCTCCTTATACCTATTGTATTTCAAGGAATGGATGAAATGGATAATTTAAGGTTGACACTTGTTGATTTTGATAGTCACTATGAATCTTTGTTGAAGATTGCTGAAGAGAAGGCCAAGAAGAGTTATCTTTGAAGGAAGTTTGCCAGTCTATCTCATGGGACTTGGGCATTCCGAGAGCAACTACAACTAAGGCAAGGAACTTTGTCACACATGGAAGGATATTATACAGCCATTGTATAAATCCTATCATACATATTCAGAACATTGAAGATATTTTGGCAAAGGAAAGGGCTTCACTAAATAGAATGATGGATAATTGTGAGACCTCCTCACAATCCATTTTAGAGAGGGACAAAGATATAACAAAAACCTATGACAAGATGAATGTATTAGATATTGAGAAAGGGAGAGTCATGATAAGATTTGGTTTGTTGAATATTTTAATCACTCCTAAACTATCAATTCTTGAAGTGCATTTATCAGATATGGATAAGACAACATAGTCATTGACAAATTCTATGTCTACAGAGTTGAAAGTTGGAGAGACATCATCTTATGCACTTAATGGAATAATTCATGTTAGTCAATTTTTGATTGATTCATGGAGCACTGAAGTAAATATCATGAAAGACACCTTCCAAGATGTATTCAAACTGGTGAGCAAACACTAAAATCTGATAATTTTTTAATTTTGGATGCACCTGTCATTGTTGTCAAAGGGGGAGAAGAGAATAAAAATAAGTTAGAATGAGTTAGTAGAATATATATATATATATATATATATATATATATATATATATATATGAAAGAAAAGAAAAAGAGGACAGTGAGTTGGAACACTTAGTCAATTTTTGCTAAGTGTTGCCATCAATGGAAAAGGGAGAGATTGTTGGAAAGTGATGAGTTTTGTATGATTTGAGACACTTATGGTTTTTCATTTATGGAAAAATGTCTGGTATATTGATCTCTTGGAATGAAGTTATGTTTTGGAGATACAATCTTCAATATGACTAAGTATAAAAGTAGAAAAACAGAGTTTGACAGTATTGTTTTGGCTAGCGAAGATCGAGTACAATGAGTTATGAATTGTGAGCTTAGTGGAAGATACTATGGGGTATGTATGACCTACACCTAAGATTGATTTAGTTTTGGAGTTGGTTACAGTGAGTTGGAGAGATTTGCAAACAAGCGCAGACAACAAGACATCGTAACAGAGCAGTTGAATAGTAGTGATGATTTAAGGAGTATAGTGTGGACTCCTGACAAGATAAGTTAGATTATAATTTTAGATAATCTATATTTTGGTTAGGTAAGAGCGACTAATTTTTATTTTTCTCTTTACATTATTTATTTTGTATTGAGACCCGACTATGTGATATTGTTAAGAGAGCTGACTTAGTAATAAGAAAGATATATATGAAGACTCTTTGTAAAGCAAGAATGTAGAAGATAAAAAGTTTGATGAGAGAATGGATATGTGTATGTGTGAATGGAAAAGTAGAGGATGACATAGATCATTGGATAACTATGAATGGAACTATCTAAGCATTAAAGATGCTTGTTTTTGGTTCATTACTGAAGAACACTTTGTAACAAAAGTTTTGTTGTAAGAGTTGTAAGCTTAGTTGGCCCCTAATAGGGTGTTGTATACATTTAATAGGGTTTTTATTCCTCTAACAAGGAATTTTAATATGTATTATTAAGCTTCTAATAGGGCTAAGTCTCCTTACAGGGACATTATACTTTAGTGCATGCTTGTGGGTACCATCCCCACCGGGGTTTTCCCTTGGCCAAGGTTTCCTCGACAACAAATAATGGTGTTATGAGTTCTGGGTTATTTGCTTATGTTATTTTCATTTTAGTATGCTTATGGTTTATAAGGAACTGGTTTAAGATTTATTTAAATTGTTTTAATATTAATTCACCCCCCCTCTTAGTATTACTTAATCCTAACATATTTTACGTTCAATTTGTGTTTTTTGATCATGCAAAGGATTTTCCTAATCGGTGAAGCTTCATGGCTCATATATCAAGGATTATATATGTATGGTTAACCTACTTTTGGGTTCTCTACTCATGATTTATCTATTTTTAAGAGAATTCTTATGGTTTAGGTCTTGATCTATAATGTAACACGTTTCCTAATCTTTGAAAATGTAATCTTTCTCAGGCCAACCTGATGCTTTCAAAGGATTTATAAAATCATGTCATTGATCCCTAAGGGGAATGGAGAAGTAGTAGAACTTCAGTATGTATAACTATCAATATTAGCTTGTGATAGATAATATGAAATTATAATATATAAAAATTTCTAAACACAAGCCAATATGCCTAGTATATAAGACTGCAAGTTGTAGATCCATTGTACTTGATTTCTTGATGATAATAAGAAGATAGATCTTGCATATCTCTCCCTTATTTTGTGTTTCTTCAGTTGTGTGACTCTTTTTGCAAGGATTGGACTGAATTCATTGAAGTTACTCCTATCCTTGGCTGCACCATAACAAAATCTTGATTAATCCATGTTTAGCCAATACACTAGCATTGATATATTTAATAGCTAAATCAAGTTAAATATCACACCACATCAATCTCACATGTATCCTCAAAAATAGTACATCAAGCTCCAACAACCATGCACAAGAAATCTGATGACATGTAACTGATTTAATGTTTGATAATGTTAAGTTGAAGATAATGCAAGGCATTAAATCAGTTAATGTATTGTATTGTCATTAATGTCAACTTGATATCATCTGTACGGTCATGTACATAATGCCAAAGAATTTAGAGAACCAAAGTTATGCTTTCAGTAATGCATAAAAGTCAAGTATTCACTAAGTGACAAACAACACCGAAAGAGTGCACACCGATGGACAGAGCAAAGAAGAACAGTCATAGTGATACCCAGCGATCAGAAGCATAGTGTTGCCTGACGAAGCAAACTACATAATGCCCGACGAGCAAAGTCAGAAGGTTGCCCGATGACTAAAGACAATATTTCCCGATGAGTAAAATTCCAATGATGCCCGATGGATAGAGATCATGAAGCTAACTGGAGTCTCACCAATGGATCAGTCAATTGTTACCAATGACTAACTGAAGTGTTGACTGACAGAACAAAGAGTTCAGAAAATGACAAAATATCTAGCTAGCAGAGCTAAAAATAGACTTAACTCACTGTCTACTTTGTTTTATTCGACCAAAGATAAGTGAGTGATTTAAAGATGATTTGTATAGTTGGCAAGAAGATATCTACGAGACAAATTAGGAGTTATGATTTAAATCTAATTGGCTAGATTGTTTTTCACGTCAAGAATCAAGAATCAAGAAAACAATGAATATTATGTCTATATAAGAGACAAGCTTAATTCATTTATGAATGGGATTAAGGGGAGTGAATAGAAAGAGGATGCTGAAGAGAAACTAATGAAGAAAAACTTCATACAGTCTTGATCAAACAAGATGAAGGAAGATCTAAGAAATTCTGCAAACATCGACGAATAGTGAGCACAACATCACAAAGCAGAAAGTATGGAGCACAAAGGATTGAATTAATAAATTGGTCAGAGAGGTAATGTACTTAAATAGATCTGAAAATATGAAATTCAAAGGTGCAATATGAACATGTCATAGTTTTTTAGTTTAACCATTGAAGCATCAAGTCTCTTAACCGAGCAGGACTTAACAAGCTTCTATATATTGAGGTACATCTCAAGGAGTGTCAAAAAGGTTGATTCATGAAAGTAGAATTGGACTTGTCTGATACCTATTGATAGTCTAAGAAGGAGGCTAATTCAAGGATGGTAGAAATAGATGTCTGATACTAAGTGACAACCTCTATGTATAAAATCCTCTAACAAGGTCGCACTTAACAGTGTGTTTGTAACCTTTAACAGGGTTGGCTCCTAACAGAGCTCACTTCAAAAGAGTAAAAATTTGGGGTACCGGCCCCAGTGGTTTTTCCCTGAATATGGTTTCCACATTAAAAATTCATGTGTTATGTGTGTATGATTCATTTCTTTACTATCTTGCATCTTACATAGCTAACTCTAGATTGATTGGTATACTCTGCTTATTTACTGAGTTTTGGTAAAAAGTTATATTGCTTATCAGTAATCAAGAAAGAATAAGGATTGACAGAGAAAACAGACAAATAGTTAATAATTATTAGTATTTCATGGCATGCATCTTGTAGGGACATAATAATCTGAGGTTTATTGATTGGTGGTTAAGTTTGAAGGATAAATTTTTGAGGCCACTGATTCACCCCCCCTCTCAGTTATTACTAACAAAAGCATGCGAACATCTCAGTACAATAACAAAATGATGATCAATGTAGATTCCTTCTACACATTCTATCCTCACCACCTTCATTTTTAAGCTTTGAACACATTCAAATTAACAAAACCCCAATGAGGGTTGACACATGTCAGCTAGTTGGGATTTAACATCACTTTGTGAAGACTTTCCCTTCTCCAAGTTTCTCCAACACGACGTGTGTCTCTATGGATGCATGTTCCCTAAGGGGCCCACCACCACATATTTAAGCAATATTCTAGTGTATGTAAACTCTCATGGATACAAATTTTTTTAACTATCCATTTTGTATTTTCGGTTAGCCCATGTAATCATGGTCATCCTTGAATCAAGACAACACGATTTATTCTTTTGAGCCCAGTTGGTGACCATGTCACGATTAGCCAATCAAAAAGACACAATTGCCCATAAAAAAGGAGATCAAGGGATCAATGCCTGATTCTTCAACATGCCAATCAATTGTAACTAACTGTAATTATTCTAAATGATCATATTAGTCGAGGGTTGTTCTATAAAATCCAAGGCCCTATTTTTTACAAAAAAAAAAAGTTGAAACTCTATATTATTTGTAGGGTTTTTAATTTCTAAGAACAAGGCCCTATGGCTTGTTGACCAAATGTGGATACTCTAACATTTGTATTTTGGGGCATGCTCTCTTGCCTTGACATGTTTTCTCTTAACAAATCATGGGAACTATGTTTGTGTTGCCTTTTCCTTTTTATTAATCAAAGTGTCCTGTGATGATCCTTTAAAGGTTTTGTCCAATTTATTTATGTATTCAATTTACTCCTTAGGAAGATTATTTTTAGGGAAGTGAGGTGTTTTCTTTCAACCTTTATTCAAACTATTTCTGTCTACAAAGAGATAATGTCGTATACCATGTTTGTGGGTGAAAAGACTTGAATTCTCTTTAGGAGTTTTATGTCTTTGTTTGGACTCTTGTAGGTGCTTACTGTGGCAAGGTTATGAATGTTTTTGACCTATGTTTGGTGACTTTGGCTTCCTATTATCCCGATCAATAATGAAGGTTCTATGTTGCACCATGTCTTTATAAGTGAAGATATGAATCTCCAACTAGAAATGGCAAACATCCTGCATATACCTTATGAAACATTCTCGACCAATCCAACAAATATTTGATCTGACAAATCACCTTCCTTAGCTTAGGTTTTTTATTAAAGGCTATCCCCTTCCTTTTCCCCCAAACACCACTCATGAAGAGCCGAATTCTAAAATCTCTAAGGTCATTTCATAGGGCTCATCCCATCCCACTCTTGTGAAGCTTCCCAACTACCCTTATTTAGGCGTCAGCCTCTTAGGGATCAATAATATTTTCTAGTATGTCCAGTGATAAATATCTTAACGCAATTGCAAAAGTCATTCTATGCTTTGTTTCAACTAGCTTGAATTAAGTTATCAAGTGCACATGGTAAGAAACATTCATGGTATAACTAAGCATGAATTCGAGTTACTATAGTTTTGCTAATTGGGTTGTCCCTTGACCTTTTCAGGGGAATCTGATTCCTATTTCATGGGAGATATTGGTTAATTTATAGCTTGGGTTGTAGATCATCAAACTTGAAATATAGAAGAATGCCTTTCGATATTTTATAAACATGTGTGAGGCATTTCCCAAGGCGCCATATTTGGCAAAAGAATTGGTCCCAAAGGATGAGTTCACATACGCATATGGTCCAGAGGATTCATTTATGATGGTAGGTGAATCTATTGGTTTTTGTTGCACCAAAAGATTAACCGATTAATCTCTGATACAACCAATTGACTTATACAAGAACAAGAGACACTTAAGACATGTCATGAACCATTTTTGCACTCCACAACACAAGGAGACCAAGGGCACACACTTTGAAATAATCCCCCCTAGTGCAAGCATGGGGTTTGAAAATATGACCTCAGCTCTAATAACAATTGTTGGCTTTCATTGCACCAAAAGCTCAACCTATTAATGTCCAATACAACCACTTGACTTATACAAGAATTGGAGAAAATTAAGCCATGTCACAAACCACCACTATATTGTACAACACAAGAAGACCATGGGAACACACCTTGTAATAGAATCTAATTAGGATGCATTTTAGGAGTACTCCTTCTAGTGCATGGTGCCAAATACAATTTCCTTGTTCAAGGGTATACCAGTGGTTTGGCGCTTAAAGTAGAAGAATAAACAAGGTCAACATGACTTTTAACTGATACAATTGATCCATCTTCATGGAAAGGAAATTCTTCTCCTACCAAAAATGAAGAATAATGATCTAAGTTATCATTTTTCTAAGATCCCCTATTTTTTCAAGGATGGCAAAGTTTCTACCATGCAATTGTCAGAATTTTAGAGATCCCTTCAAACAAGGTGTCACCCCAGGAGACCTCTCCTAAGACATTTAATGAGCAAAGTGAAACATAAGACTAGGACCTGCTTTTCTGGGATGAGCTTGAGGCATTTTTCACAATGCTCGATGAATGCACTCCAATTTCTTGGGTGGAGTCCTCCCCTATGCCCCAGATGCAAGAACCGTCAGTTACAAAGGTCAAGGGACACAAAAATGCATCCCTTTCTACAACTCACTTGAAGAATACCTACAGGGGCCTATTATAGTATAATTGTGAACTCATTGTTGGCTAGTCTAAGCAAGTCATGCTCACGAAAAGTATGGAATGAGGTTTTATAAAGATTATGAGATGTCGCCTCTTGTGATGTCAGAAGAAATACCCAAAATAAACCATCATGTTGTCAACTTTGTCATATCACACATAAGAGGGTAATACCTATGTTGCCTTTCTTTTATATAAATGTTATAGAGACATTAATTAAAAGGGAAAAGTTAGGTTGGAAGGGTAGCTATTTTTCCATACTAGTAAATGGGTTCTTGTAATTAATTTAGTTGTTATTTTAGTGTAAATAGTTAGGTTAGGTTAGTTTTCCTTTCAATAAGTGCTACCATGCTAGGTGG
The DNA here is from genome assembly GCA_018584345.1 of Thuja plicata. Lineage (NCBI taxonomy): Eukaryota > Viridiplantae > Streptophyta > Pinopsida > Cupressales > Cupressaceae > Thuja > Thuja plicata. The sequence continues at coordinate 4,220,017 of MU223775.1, forward strand.
CATGTTGTTAGTTCCTTGTGTATAGTTTCCATTTTTTAGCTTTAGTTTGTAGTATGTTTCTCATGATTATCATCATCACATAACAAGCATTCATTATTAATGATGATTTTTGCTCTTGCTACACTAACCCCTTTGTTTGTTTAGAGAAAATGTGCCAATGCATCAAGTGTTCCTTATTTCTGTGCATGCCTCTCAAAGTGTATTTTTTGACCTACTATCGTCTCTTTTTTCAATAGTGAGGTCCCTTATTATGGTATGATTGTTGCTATGTAGATAAACATTAATGCTTATTCTTTAGCCCTTAAGATAACACAAGTTCTTAACAGTATACGATGAAAACCCAAATAGATGCACTAATAATAAGTAAGCAAGAGTAGTATTTCTTTTCATTTATCATCAGTATCTATTTACAAGCCAAATTTCAAAATTGTAAAAAACAAGAGGCTTTCTTTTTATCGTTATAATTTTTTTAACATATCATACAGTTTTTTTTTGAAATATATTTTGTTTTTGACACTATGGGTCATTATTCACTAGAGTCAAGTTCATTCCTACCTGAGTTGTCCCCACTTTCCCTAGAGCTACCTCTTGAGATAAAATATTTCTTGTCACTCAACTCAGTCGTAGAGCCCCAGGCTTGCTTGAACAAAACCATTAGGAAGAATTCCTCAATTGCCTCCTCATCCATTTCCACATTTGGGTCTAGGTATTTATTCAAGAAATTAATGTCATGTTGTGCGTATAAATTATGTTTATCAAGAGGCCTATAGAAATTTTTTTAAATGAATTGTACCCATGGCACCTATGCTCTAGTCTCAAGAAATATTCTCAGGCCACTTGCTAGTGGAAACCCAATGTCATAGTGAGCCACAACCTGCACATCTTCAAGACCCCTGTAGTGAAATCTCTTGAACATATCCACTACAAGAAACTTTATCACATCCCTAGGTTTCCCTAGATCAAGTAGAGAGCCCACATACATGGATGTGATGTCTATGTTAAGCCTATAACGGTCCTTAGTATGCATAAAATCTTCACCAAGAACTCATTTAAGGGAAGTAAGGACCATGTGATAATCAACCCCTATTAAGGCAACTAGCCTATTGTCATTTATTTTCCTCAAGAGAGGCTCCCAAAGTAGTGGGTTATTCAATCTTACTGGTGTATTCATGATTCTGAGCTAAAAATAATTCATACACCTATGGCTCTCAGCTTCAGCTAAATACCTTATCTAGCCATTTAAAATGTTTCCCTTTTGATAGAGAAAGAATCCACCTATGTAGGCATAAGGCATTTATTTCTCTGATGAGAGAATATTACTTCAATTTGTAAAAGTACCATGATGATTTTCCAAGAACTTCCATTTATCCATTTTTTGGTCTTCGAGCCTAGTTTTTGGCTGACAATAGTGTGGTTGGAGGAGATCCATAAACATTGGGAGTTGAGAAAAGGTAATTGCATTCATTTTTGACATAAAATGAAAGATTATATTTGATATCCCACTATACTAACACAATTGTTTACGACATTTAGTATTGATTTCTCTCATTTCAAAAAATGTAGCATCATCTAGCTAAATTTTACATGCTTCACATTTAACTATCCATATTAATGATTGATGAAATATCTTTCCCCGGTATGATAGGTGAAAAATTAGAGATTGTCCTACTACCACCTTGGAAACCATGTTGGAAGAATGATGTCATAGTCATTTATGCATACAAAAGCCAAAAAAGCAAAAGAGAAAAAGAAAATAAAAGCAAAAATGCAAAAAAAGCAATTTTAAGATATGCTAATAACTCTATCGGGGCTATGGACATCCGAATAGGAGTAGAGCAATGTTATTGATTATCAAGGCGATGACCTTGTTGGGGCTATGGATGTGTGACAAGAAGCAAGGCTCTATCTAGATGACCATGGGAAAAATATCGCCTATGTAGCTTCGTAGACAGCTGAAACCATTTCATTATCTTAATAAGGGAAAAGACAAATTCCTTGTACACATAGGAATCTACTAATAAATTATTTTCATCCTTTGACATGTTGATCTTTTGTCTGATTAGTGTTATTTTTAAACTCTGGGGTATCAAACATAAGTTGCATCACAAATCCAAAAATGAACGCATTCAAATATTTTCAACCTCAGGTGTACCCCTTTCCTCTTCAACTACTAGTTTGTTGAATCAATTTAGATGATTACTAACAAAGTTAATGGCTATTTTTGGCTAACCTTATGGTACCTTTTATTTATTTTCTCTTCTCCGTATAGGTCCTCTTCTCAAAATCCTTCTCTGTGCCATTTACTCTTTGGTTTGACCTGTGATGTAAGATTAATGTTTTGTTTTTCTTCCCCAAGGAAGCCTCTAAATTTTTCCCTTCTTGCAGATATCTCCAACATGGTAATAGAATTGTAGAAGCTCACCAAAAATAATTGATCGAAGAAACTTGAAGTGAACAAGCTCTCCAACCCAATGAATAAGGTTTTGGCCCACACTTCCAGAGATGTAAGGTTCATCCCAAACAGGCTGAGATCCCCTAAAAGTCACCAAAAATTGTAGATTACTTCTACACCTTCCAACCTCACCACCTTCATTTTCAATCTTTGGCCGCATCCATGCATGGGGCATATTTACTAACAAAAACCTAACGAGGGTTGACACATGTCAACTGATTGGGATTTCACATCTCTTCATGAAGGATTTCTCTTTTCCAAGTTTTATCAACATGACGTGTGTCCCCACAGATGCCTGTTCCCTAAGGGCCCCACAAACACATATTTAAAGAATATTCCAGTGGATGTAAACTCTCACAACTAAAAAATTAAATAGCTATCCACGATGTGTTTTTGATGAGCCTGTGAAATCAGGTTCATCCTTGCATTGACACACCACAGTTTATTATTTTGATCCTAGCTAGCTACCATGATGTGATTAGCCAATAAAAAAGACACAATTGCCCACAACATAGGATATTTTGGGATCCATGCCTGATTCTTTGACATCTTGGTCAATTGTAACTAATTGTAATCATTCTAAATGATCAGATCAACCTAGGGTTGTTGTATAAAACTCAGGGTCCTATTTAAAAAAAAGGTTGGAACATTGGATTTCTATTCAATGAGTTGAGGAACACTTTGTATTATTTGTAGGGTTTTCAATTTGTGAGAACAAGGTCATATGGCTCTTCAACTAGGGGTGTATACTATAATATTTGTATTCTGGGGCATACTCTCTCACCTTGACATGTTTGCTCTTAATAAATCATGGTGACTATTCCTAGTTGCCTTTTCCTTTTTGTTAATCAAAGTTTCCTATGTTAATCCTTTATGCTTTTGGTCCAGTTTATTTATTTCTTTGACCTGCTCCTTAGGAAGGTTAGTTTTAGGAAGTGAGGTATTTTATTTCAACCCTTATTCAAACTATTTATGTTTGCAAAGAGATATTTTTGTATACCGTGTCCATGGTTGAAAAAACTTGCACTATCTTTAGGAGTTTTATGTCTTTGTTAGGACCCTTGCAGGTGCTTCTCATGGTTGGGATATGAATTTTTTTCCTATTTCTGGTGACTTTGGATTCCTATTCTCTTGTCCAACAATGAAGGGTCTATGATGCACCATGTCTTTATAAATAAAGATATGAATCTTTGACCCAAAATGGTTGAAATCCTTTAAAAATATTCTGACACATTCTCGACCTATCCAACAAAGCTTTAATATAGAAAATTGCCTTCCTTAGCTTAGGTTTTTTGTTAAAAGTTTTCCCCTTCCTTTTCCCCAAATAACACTCATTAAGAGTTAGCTTATAAAATCCTAGAGGTAGTTTCATAGGGTGCATCCCATCCCACTCTTGTGAAGCTTCCCGACTATTATTATTTATAAATAAGCCTCTTAGGGATCAAAAATCACCATGAAGCAAAAAATACAATAGGAACTCAAGAGAAACATGTTGTAACAAAGCGTCCATAAGAATAATGTGAAAGAAAGGATTGACTATATGCATCACAAAGTTGTAAATGAGAGAGGCATCACACCATGCCTCTATTGGATGCATAACAAAATTGAGAGGGGGGTGGGGCTAAATAATTATGAATAGCAATACTAACTTTAAACTGGATAAAAAAAAACTTTAATTTATAAACAACAACTTACTTCAATGAAACTATGAAACATAAATCATAAATGACACGCATAACACAAGATTTATGTGGAAAAGAAAGGATGGGAAAAACCACAATGAGAATCTAAATCACTATATGAATAGTTTGAAATACAATGATCAAGTCAAAAAAACTTGACAGATTGGACAACTAAGGCTCACTGCCCTAGGTCGAAATAAAAATGACTTGTACTAAAAATCACTGTGTCAGAACAAGATACATAAAGTTTCCATTAGACTCATTGTCATTTGACAACTAAAATGATCTCAAAGTATATACAATAAGAATCTCTTGATCATGAACCAGATCAAGTGACCAAGCTCATGGCATCAAACATTGTCACAACTCATTGTGTCTAAATATATTTATGTTAACTCTAATCTCTTCACAATTGATTTTTCTTGCACACTTTCCTTCACTTTCACCGCTTCTACACACACTTTCACATCTCTTTTTTCCTTGAATGTATTCCTTAAATATAGATTGATTATTAAAATGTTTACTACGAGTCAACCTAAACAAGAATAAAATAATATTAAATAACATAGGCCATCTAGACCCAAAATACATGAGGTGGTCCACTCCAAGAGAGAGAGTGAACCCAAATAATCTTAAAAACCCCTTTAAATAATATCCAAGGGTCTGTACAACAACCAAATCCATCATTGAAATATAATGTGTGATAAGGTTATTAAATTTTATAGAACAATCAGCCAAGAGAACATATTCTGAAGTGTTCTTGAATCATGAGGATCTCTATACACCAAAGTGAGACCCAAATAAACATCCTAACATTAACTATAAATTATTCATGTACCAAATAATGATCCTAGATGAGGTAATACATCCAAATATACAAAAATGTAGCATGACTAAACACATTGTGAATAGAATACTAAAGCTCATATTCAAACATCAAATACAACTAGGGTAGGCTAACAACTAAGATGCCTTAAAATTTTAGAATTCATCTTCTTGAATTCTCCAATGGACGATGTGAAATGAGAGGGAGAAGGAGCGGGTGCAGCGGTTTGAAACCCAGGGTTCATTACCATTGTAGGGGAGCTTCAGAGGTATTTTATGGTGAAGAAGAGGATGGAGATGGTGATGGCTTAGCTGATGGTGGTGTTTTTGGTGTGTGGTTCATCTTTCGTTCCAATGCTTCACTTGCTTAGGCATCATTTTGGTCTCTTGCGGAGGAGTTTTTCTCTGTTCTCGATGCCCTATTTCTGGCAAGTGTGAGATGGGATGTTGGCCTTGGGAGGGAGTTCCACGCCCTGTTTTGTCATGGGTGTTGTTTTTAGTTCCTTTCTTGGGTCCATATGGTGACTTCCTTGGCTCTATCTTGCCATGGTGGTTCTTGTCATCTTTTTCATTGGGCTTTGTGGGGTTTGGTGTTGCAGAGCCGGCTATGGTTGCAGGTCTTCTGGAGTTTCTGGTATGGTATGGTTAAGGGCACAGACTCTATGCAGTGGATTGTGTAGTAGATGGTGCTATTGAAGGTGGAGGGGTTGTTTTGCCTCTATTACTGTGGTCTTTTATTGAAGAGTAGCCTCCAGATCCTTGGCTACAGAGGTGTGGGTGCTTGGAAGAAAACTCTATTTTTGAACGACCTTGTTCTGGGTGTAGTGTGGATTTGGGTCTGGGATCGTTCTCTCAAATGAGGTGTGAGATTTGTTATCTCTACTAAGGGGGATAGGTTATGGTTTCCTGTGTCTAAGAGTATCTTGTCTCAAACTGGGACCATACGACGTTTGGCTGGGAGATATTGCCATCTTTGGTGTTTATCTCCCTACTATTGAGACTTTTTGGATGCGATGGGGGAGCGTTGTTCCTCTTGGTGGATGACCCAAGTGTTGTTGTGCTTTTATCATGATGTTTAGCCTATGAAGTCTCTGAGCATGCACCTACTTTGGAGTTTTGAAGTGATTTTTGGTGTCGTGTACATGTTGATTTTAGTTGTGGTTTTTCCCTTTTGGTGGTTGGGTGCCTTTCTTCTATTGGTTGCCCTTTTTGTGAGTTGGTTTACTAAAGACAATCCTGAGTTATGGAAGTGGTTGTTGGATCTTCACTTTGAAGAGATGTTCCATTTGGCATTGGTGTGGTGGGAAGGGATTTTCTTCCAGCTCTTTTTTTCCTTATGTGGGTATGTCCTTTCTGCTTGGTCTAGACAACATGTTTTCTTTCTCTTTTGGGTAGGTGAATGCTGGCAATTTTCAAGGGCACACCTTGGGTGGTTGTTTTTGGTTGAAGTTTTCAGTCGGTTTGGGAGCTTTCTCCAACCCTGTGGTTTTGGATTGTGGGTGGTTTGTCTAGAGGTGGGCTTGGTACTGTCTGTCTGTTTCTTATTTCACAGCTCCTATGGAGGTGGAGTTGTGTCCTACTGAGGGGGAGGTTTTTGTGACTTTGGAGGTGGATGGGTTCTAGTCTCTCTTCTGTGGTAGGTGGTTTACCAACTTTTGCCCGGTGTTGTGGATCTCCCTCCTCACTGCTCCTATTGAGGTGGGTCTCTTTACTATTGAGGTGGAAAGGGTTACTAATGTCGGAGGGCGGATACATAGTTAGGGTGTTGCATTTACTCATAGGAAGATCTTCGATAACCTTTCTTTTCCAAGGGTGTTTCAAAAGTTTCAATCAATATTTTTTTGGTTGAGCTTTGGTGATGGTCTTTCATGACCTTGTTCTTTTAATTTTCTATGTTGTTCACTCTAGATATGACTAATATGCTATTAATGTGTATCTAATGTGTTGTTGTTGTACCAGAGTTCAGCACCCTCTTGCTGCTACTTAATTCAAAAACAAATACAACTACACAAAAAATATGATCATTTAGCAACATTGTAGCCAACCGAATCTGATGATCACTATGGATACTCTAAACTAGTCTAAATACCACATGGATACTTTGAACGAATCTAGAAAATATCATTGCATAACAAATATCAGAGAATAAGACTTGTCTTCATCTACAATATAGATGTTACCATAACTTATAGTAACAACACTCAACAAATACTAAGTAATCGTTGAATAGGAACAACATCTTGTATAGATGAACATTGATTAGTGTAGCTAGTAAAAAAAATACACAAAGGATGAATGACATCTTCACCACAAAGTATGAAGTTTTCCTTCAACAAAAGGTTAAATCACAAAGGAAACTTATGAGCAAGAACATACCCACTATCATCTTTTAGACTAAATGACATTAGACAAGTAAAGATATGATCCTAAAAAACACAATAATCCAAGACTGCAACAATATACTCTCATAATGACATTATCCAGAACATAATTAAAGTTAATGAAATAAAATCTTCTAGACCATACAAAAACAACTAGAATCATGTGGAATAATAACTTCTAAACCTAAGAGTAACATATCCAAAGAAGTAATTGAACTAAACATCTCCATATACACCATCAACACTGCCATATGGACTAAAAATCATGAGAATGAACTTATGGAATGTCACACCCCACCAAAGAACCTTTAGAGAATGAGGTGCAATATAGGCACAATACTTTATATTAAAACAAAATGAATCATTGAAAATAAAATCATGAATACCCTAACATGGTATGCAACACTACATTGAACATGAACATGCAAAAAAATAATTCATTTACTCTATCAACATAACATCAATGAAGCAGTCAAGGCAAAAAAAAACATTCACAAGGGTCTCATAGCCATAATGTAATATCCATATTATATGAAACCACTAGAGATCTTGGACAAACATTCACAAGCCTCTCAAATTTGTCTTGGATCCCTAAACCATGATTATCAACTTAAATGGCCAGGTTTACTCCTAGGACAATATAGGCACGATTCAAATTCAAGGAATCCAATCGACAACCATAGTAAATGAGGTAAAAATAGAATGTGAATGTGCCTAAAGGATTACAAAGATAATAGGTATTCAAATCAAAAAATCATTTTTTCATAGAGCAAGTAGAGCATCAAACTGTCACAAATGTGTAGTTTTGCAGTGTTGAATGCATACTAGCAGAATACAAAGGCACAAGATCAGAAGACATTTGTACATAATTTTTTTCCTATATGCATAGGGGAAACAAACATATGCACAACTCTGTGTACAAATTCACAAGAGATTTGGATGAATGCGCAACACTTAAGGATATATGCGCAAAAATAGGGCCAAGTTTAGAAACTTAAGGAAAATAAAGGTTTAAAGGCTTGAAAACTTGGTTTTTGATCATCATGAGGTTAATTACCTATCCAATAGGTTTCATATCATACATAGTAATAAAATATACATATAACAAGAGAAAATAAAAATATTTACAATAATTTACATCCATAAACACGCACTACTTAGAGTAAATCCAAATCCAGTATACCAGATTACATAATGCATCGTACTGAAATCCTCAAGTCTTGAAAGATAAGTATATTCGTATAATAAATCCATAGTAATATAGATAACCCATCACATGTACATAATATTTGCTATTATAGTAATCACTAAATCTAGTGTATGATAGTGCCAGGATACAAATTCTTATGATACAAGGCAAGGAACCATATAATAATAATCATAATGTTGTCAAAATTCCACAAAGTATGTAAATGCAAATTGGGAGTGCTTGACACTTATACTCTGGTACCAAATGGAAATTGGTCATGCAACCCAACCATGAGGAACCCTTAGGTCTTCTCCCACCATGCTCATAGAGATAACCATGTGACCCATACACACAGGCAAGGTTCTCACACAGGGTATACCAATATGCACTTCCACAATACCACACACAAGCACAAGATGCAAAAATCATATACAATCCAAAGTACCACACACAAACTCACACATGTGGGTACACCCCAAACAACGTCAAGATATCAACACCATATAGGATATAAGAACCTCAACATCACATGACCTCTAACTAACTAATCAATATGAGTTGGTAGATAGTCCAAGATTGGCAATGTCATCATATGGCCATATGGCCCATGTGGCACCAAGCTATCCTCTTGTGAAGATAGGGAGCTTGACGTGCCAATAAATCCAAGCCTTCTCCACTATGGTTGTGGCTAATGGGAGGCCACCAGGCACGTAGGAGGAATATTTATGATCGATACATCTAGGTTTACTATGGTTGATACATACAGGTCCACATATCCATACTTATCTTGATTAATTATTTTAACATTATTAATTTTATTTATATTATGATTTAATTAAGGACTCTGCAATGGGTTACTCTAGTGACCCCTTTGTGCCTCAGTCCTCCCATTGGGAGCCAATCCCAAGGTTAGCTTCACATCCACTGAAGCACACACACACAAAGGGAACACAAGAGGTATCATCACTTCCAAGTGACAATGGAGAGTTTCTAACATATCCTTTAGAAATGATACTACCATCTAATCCATGCGCTGTAATCCAATGATATTCCTATGTACATGCAAGTGTAATTTTCCACTAATACAAGCATGCCCACACAGAGTTGAGACCTCCACAGGGATGAATAAAAACCACAATACATTCATGGGCTTTCCATTGCCCTCACATAACCACAAAAATTTACTTTGAAAGTGGAAATGTCACCCAAGGACACACAAGAATGAAAACTCTGATTTGGGCATACCAAGCCAACATTTCATCAAATATTTAACTTCCAAATTTCAAGGAAACTAGAAAAACCATTTTCCCTCACATTATGCACATGCAAAAAATGCATTTCAATCATCCAAAACTCCAAGTATGAAATCTCTAGCCATGAATATAAGAAAAAACTCTATTTTATAAAAATATAATTAATTTGTGCATAAAATCACCAATTTCTTCCACAATCAAGTAAATTCATCTATAGGATTCATGAATTTAATCCTTAAGTCTAATATCAATCAACAAAAATAGATTTAAACAAGAATTTATGAGAACAAAAGAACATACCTTTCAATGATAAAGAAAATCCTCAAAAATATTAGAAAATGAAGCACATTCCCCCAAAAATGATGAAACTTGGAGGAGGATAAATTTTTCCAAGGAAGCTAAAAATCCAATGCCCACAAAACAAAACCTCAAAAATTTTCCCTCTCATTAAAATTCAAATTTCCATGGAGATTTTTGTGAAAACTCTCCAAAATGTTCTAAAATCAAGTTGTGAAAAAATAGAATAAAAATCACTTTTTTATCAAATTCCCAAATGAATTAAAACTCAAAATAAATACACAAGACCATAATATTCCTAAAATTTCATCAATAATTAAATAATTACAAAAGCCCTTAATTTAAAATATTAAAGCTAATTATAATTAAATCTCTCTAAAAACTAGCTGGCTACGAGTATTACATCCAAAACACTGACCAATTCCACTGAATGAAATAGATGCACACACAAGGGAAACAATCTTAATGAAACATGGAGACTCATCATATCACACTTCCAAATCATGCATACCAAAATAGCCAAACATTGTCATACTGCAACCAGTGGGTGTAGATACATATCGGGAAAACTACCGTCCAAAAGATAGAAGGATAATTTTGGTTGAATGCAAGTTGGCGACATGACTACCTCCTTATTTAAACACCATTGAGGTTTTTTATTTCATTTTTTGTCACACTCAGACCTATCAATTCATGTGAATTCGATGCCTGATCTTTCCACATTAGTACAATAGTCGAAGCACATATATATAATATTAAGCAGTAACAAGCAGAGAAGGGGATTGAAACATTGTGTGGACCTCACAAGTGAGTAACTATGAATTTGTCCCTCTTCATACAAACACATCAATTAGGATCCATAATAATAGTAACATGAGCATAGTAGAAACTAAAACATCAGTAACCCATGATCATGTAAGTACTCATTATCATATATTGCAATGAAAAACATTCACTGATCATATAACATAAACATGTCCATCACATCATATAATGAGGATATTGTCAAATATTTAATGGTAAATGTATCATTAATCCCATGAAACATTTTGCACATAAAAAGATGAGCCCATCAATGTACCTCAAAAGATAATATACTAGATTATAACAATTCGGTAACATTTTTAGTTTCAAACTAAAAACATTATTTATAAATATATGAATGCATCTAGAAATCATCATATAAAATCATGAAATCTATTGGAATGGTGTGTACTGAGAGGGGAGGGGTTAATCAATACCCTTAAATTTTTTTATCAATTATCCTTTAGAATCTTTCCTTGCATTACTGATCATATTGCTTTTCTACCTTATGCATGTAATATCAAAACATAAATGTAATTGCATATAAATATTCGTAGAAACATTCATGAAAAGTATTTACACATGACACAAGAATTGGTAACGTGGAAAACCCCTGTTAGAAGGTAAAAACTGCAGTGGGGATGAAACCCACAAAGCTTCACTATTTGCATAATGGAATGTGTCAGTTAAGGCTACAAGTGTGATCACTTCTAATGATCTTACCCTGTTAGGAGTAATATTTTAGACTGGTTAGGTCTACTCGGTTAAGAGATTTTAACAATACTGTAAAGTGTGCACTCAGTTAATAGATTTACAATAAGACTGCTAAGTTCACCTTCTTAAAGGATTTCTTCTATTTTCTACTATTGTTAGAGAGTAGTCATAAATACTTGTCGACCTGATGGTATACAATCTTGAATTGTTGAATACAGATCCTTTAAGTTCACAAGATATGTGTATCACCTATAGTGATGGATAATACCTCTGTTCTTCCTGATAGCCTTGAATCTTAGTTCTTCATAACTGAATTCTTTCTTTTGTGTCCTTCTACACGAAACTCTCTGTTTGATCCATAGATGTCTGTTGCGGCTACAATAATCATATTCTTGATTGATTACTACATCTATTTATACAACATATTGACCTAATTAGGTTTCATGCTTTACAATAAAAACTCTATGATCAAAGGTTTACAACTTGACCTTGATCTCCTAGTTTGCATGTTTATAATCAGTTCGACTGATTAAAACAATTACATATGCTTTACTTGTTCCTCAAGAAATAGTTTTATAGCTAAGCATAAAGCTATTTATAAAACTGAAGTGCTTTATCTGACGAGTATCTCAGATCCACATTTCTCAGAAATAAAATTGTCTCTCAATAGACTAGTGCTCGGTATGCTCTGTAGTCTGTGCTTGGTGATGTCTATGAACTATTTTTTGGTTTACTCTGTAAACTGTGCTCTTGGTTTACTTTGTAAACAGTGTTCTCGGTTTACTCTGTAAACTGTCTATCGGTGATAGTCTGATTTCGGTGACCACTGCACTTAACTATTTTGGTGACCATTGCACTTGTTTGTATGTTTTCACTTGGTGATCATGTTACCGACAGTCCAAAAATGGTTTCCTTGTATACTAATGATAATTATTATCCTTTAGGATGATCAATCTCCCCCTTTTGCATTAGTATCAAAAACTGATATGTGCAATTAACTGATGTATTCAATATATACACCAAGTGTTTACCTTGTCAAAATGACTCCCCTATGTGCATGCCTCAGTATAGTGTATGTACATGTGTTCTATTTTCCACTTTTTGCATTTTCCCCTTTTGGATTTTCCCCCTTGTGTACATTCATTTTCCCCCCTTTTTGGAAATAATTACAAAGGTGTAATACTTACAGCTTGTCAAATATGTGAGCATGGGATTTTTGAATGTCTTCCATCTTCTTCTCCCATTTCTCCTTGAGGTGTTCCAGGGCCATGTGCTCTAAAGTGATTCTGGCATGCATGTCATATATACTCTCGGTAACTGACATTTCTGGGGTGGTAATAAATGCTTTTGCCAAATTCATATGTTGTTGCAGCAATGTGAGATTTGGTAGTAATAGAGATTGGAGCTCAGTTACTTCATCTCTAATTTTTATTTTAGTATTTTGTATCTCTAGTCTCAACCATTTTGATTCTACAATATTTGTATAATGCATTTGGAATGCATTTTCCTTGGTTGTGAGACTTTGTGCACTAGCCTTAAGATCTTCATCTATCTTTTCTATCTTTTCACTATGCTCTTTAGTGAAGTTCTCTAGTGTGCATAACTTTTGAACTAAGCTAACCACTTCTAAAATAAGAGTTTCTAATGAATTTACCAGTTCAGAAAGTTTTACCTTGTTCTCTGCCACTTCTTGGCTTATTTTCTCAGTGAGCTTATATTGGTACTTCTCTTCTGATTATTCTTTTATGACCTTCTCGGCGTCCATAATCTGATTGGTGATTTCCTCAGTCAGAGCTGAGATTTGATCAACTATTGGTGCATTTTGATCAATTTCTATGTTAGGCACTATTTGCATTAGTATTTCATTTGCTGTTTCTAGTACCTGTGTGTTCTTGTGTCTTTTTAGAGCTTGTCTTGTATTGCCTTTCTTTTGTAGAGTTCTCCATACTTGGTCAGGGACTCGGGATCCATTATCCTTGGATCATAGTCAGGTATATCTATAATTTCATCAAGTGTGTTACCAGAGCTTTACTCTTCTTCTTCTTCTTCTTTGGTATGGTGTTGGAAGCAGGGGAATGTAGAACTATAGCAAGTTATTTCTCTGTTTCTTTTGATTTGGGTGATTGTGTGGGGATGTGTTGCCTTTTGTATGCTACTTGGTATTGACCTTTTGTTTGGTTGTAGATTTCTCTACTTCAACCTTTTCTTTATCTGCAGCCTTGTCTTCTTCAGTGTTCTTGTCAGTGGCATCATTCAATTTCTCCTCTCCACTTGTATTTTCTACTCCTCATTTGTATCCTTTTGCTCCCCTTGTTCTTCACCTTTCTCCATCGATGTGTTTGCATCAGGCTCATGTGTCTTTTCCTTTTCTTCATATATGATATTGATAGCTTGTATCAATAATGACATGTGGCCTAGTATAGTTTCCTGTGCAACATTCGTTGTTTCCTTTTCCTTTGGTTTCTCGGTGGCAACACTTACATCTTCATCATTCTTTGGATCATCATCAGAATCAATATTAGTAATATCTTTTATGGTGATCTCTATTGTATCCCCTAATGATTGTAATATTTGAGGTACATCATCCATGGCCTTATTCACCTATGTTGTCAAATTAACTAGATTGATGTCCTCGGTGTCATTGATGAAAATGTGTTTAGGATTCAGTGTGGCCTCCTTCTCTTCATAGTGAGGTGTCTTGGTAAGAGCCAATACCTGCTTGGGGGCATTGAAGATTTCATTCCAAGTCTCATTGCTTTCTTTGTCAAGGTCTTGTAATATTCCCTCTAGTACTTTGTATGCTCTCATTTTTGCTGAGAATTTCTTTGCATGCTCCTTCATTGTTTCATCATTTCTTCAATTGTTGACTCGGGTGGCATGAGTGTAACTAGGGATCTTTCCCTTCTCTTCTTTTTGATGTGCAAGGCATATGTCCATCTTGTTGATATTATATCACTAAGCTCTTGTGGCATTTGCTTGTTGAATTATATTGGTACATACTTGTATGCAACCATTGCCTTAATTATGGCTTCTTATATTCTATACTGATATCAGGGAGACAAGGTTAGCCATTGCCTAATCTTTTAGCGTGATATGCTCTCGGTGTTGATTATTGACTCTGCAACTTTATCATCTATTTGAGACACTTTGAGCTTTTTAGTTTGGATTCCTTGGTCTTTCTCATCTTTTTCGGTATCTTCCTTATCCTCTTTTCCTCTTATATATCTTCTTCTTTCCCTTGGTGCTGATTTCCCAATTTGAGGCTTTCTCTTACAAATTTTCAGTTCTCTTACAACTTTTCAGTGATCTTTCTCCTGTCATCAATAGATAATGTTATTTCTTGTTCATCTTGTCTAGCATTATTCATAATATCAATCATTCTTACCATATGTGTCTATTGACCAATTTGCAGTACCTTTACTTGTTCTGTCAGATGTTGATTGATTTCATTAAGATTTGTAATGCTTCCTTCAGATGTGTATGATGTATTGCTAGATGTAGATCTTGATGACTCAAAAAAATTAGGTATCTCTTCTTCATGATAATAATTTTCATTGTAGCAAGATGCCATAATTTTTCTTTCATCCATTAGCTCTCTCATCTTGATCCTTTCTTCTTTGTATTGCTCATAGAAGATCAGTATCTGCAACTTCTGATTTTTAATATTCTTGTCAAGCTTATACCTTTCCATTGTATGATATTTTCTCTCAAGTGATTTAAACTTTTCCAAATAAGAGATCTAGGTCTGATACCAATTGTTGGAATAATGGAATGGTGTGTACTAAGAGGGGAGGGGTGAATCAATAACCTTAAAACTTTTTATCAATTATCCTTTAGTAATCTTTCCTTGAATTACCAACCATATTGCTTTTCTACCTTATACATGTAATATCAAAACATAAATGTAATTGCATGTAAACATTCATATAAACATTCATGAAAAGTAGTTACACATGACACAAGAATTGGTAACACATAAAACCCATGTTAGAAGGTAAAAACTGTGGTGGGGATGAAACCCACAAAGCTTCACTATCTATAGAATGGAAGGTGTTGGTTAAGGCTACAAGTGCGATCAATTCTAATTATCTTACCCTGTTAGGAGTAACATTTTAGACTGGTTAGGTCTACTTGGTTAAGATATTTTAACAACACTTTTAAGTGTGCACTTGATTAAGAGATTTATAATAAGACTGTTAAGTCCACCTTCTTAAAGGATTTCTTCTATTTGCTACAATTGTTAGAGAGTAGTCAAAAATACTTGTTGACCTGATGGTATGCAATCTTGAATTGCTGAATACATATCCTTTAAGTTCACAAGATATGTGTATCATTTATAGTGATGGATAATACCTCTATTCTGCTTGGTATCCTTGAATCTTAGTTCTTCATAACTGAATTCTTTCTTCTGTGTCCTTCTACATGAAACTCTCTATTTGATCCATAGATGTATGTTGTGGCTACAATAATCATGTTCTTGATTGATTACTACATCTATTTATACAATGTATTGACCTAATTAGGTTTCACGCTTTACAATAAAAACTCTATCATCAAAGGTTTACAACTTGACCTTGATCTCCTAGTTTGCATGTTTACAATCAGTTAGACTGATTAAAACAATTACATATGCTTTACTTGTTCCTCAAGAAATGGTTTTATAGCTAAGCATAAAGTTATTTATAAAACTGAAGTGCTTTATCTGACATGTATCTCAGATCCACTTTTCTCAAAAATAAAACAGTCTCTTGGTAGAATGGTGCTCGGTATGCTCTATAGTATGTGCTCGATGATGTCTGTGAACTCTCTATCGGTT
Source organism: Thuja plicata (assembly GCA_018584345.1). Taxonomy (NCBI): domain Eukaryota; kingdom Viridiplantae; phylum Streptophyta; class Pinopsida; order Cupressales; family Cupressaceae; genus Thuja; species Thuja plicata. Next base: position 4,236,430 of record MU223775.1, read on the forward strand.
TACTTTGTAAACTGTGCTCTTGGTTTACTCTGTAAATTGTCTGTCAGTGATAGTCTGATTTAGGCGACCACTGCTCTTAATTGTTTTGGTGACCATTGCATGTGTTTGTATGCTGTCACTTGGTGATCATGTTACCGATAGTCCAAAAGTTGTTTCCTTTTATACTAAAGACAAATTATTATCCTTTACAATTATCATACTAAATCACTTGAATAATCAACTAATCACATCAATAATGACATCATATGGATAAAATAATATATTAGTAATCAAGTGCATCACACAATAACGTAAAATATTCTAGCTTAGATCAAAAGAATAAACACATAGAAGGATGTGAATATTGTAGGCACTACATCCTCCACCCAAGGACTAGGCTTACTCCTCAAAGCCTACAAACATATAGGGGTATAACTCTCTAAATCATGGAACATCCTACAAAGTGGTGAAGGTCTCATATTTTTGGTCCCACTCGACCCTTACATGCTCTATGTCCCAACCCCTGAGGGTCATCCTTTGATGCTAATGATGAAAATAGTCTCCAAAGGAATTTTCTCACCCTCGACCTACAAGACACCCGAATCTAGAACATGGGTCACATCAAGGATATATTGCCTATGAATAGAAACATAAAATACATCATAGATGTGAGATAAGCTAGGTGGCAAGGCCAATCTATAATAAAATAGACTGATACTCTCCAATATCTCAAATGGTCCCACAAATTGTGGTTCAATCTTAGATCCTTTCCAATAATGGTTAGGGCTCTTTTGAGGTCACACTCTCAAAAAAACTTGGTCACCAACTAAAAAGTGACGGTCTTCTCTATGAGTGTTAACATACTTCTTCCACTAATCCTATTTTGATGCAAGGTACTCTCAAATATAGACAAATTTCTTCTCCATATCATGAAGCATCTTGGGACTCAATACAACACACTCCTTTAGACAATCCTAACTCAAGGGAGTACAACATGGTATCCCATATAATGCTTGAAAAGATGACATGCTAAGAGAACTATAATACTCATTATTATAAGAAAACTCTACTAGGTACAAGTAATTCTCCCTTTGCAATTATTTATCCATCACATACATTTCTATCATATCCTCTAATACTTGATTAACCCTCTTTGTTTTTCCATCTATCTTAGGGTGATAGACAATACTAAAGTTGAGTTGTCTGCCTTATGCGTGCTAAATTGATGTCCACATTGTTGAAGTGAACACTGGATCTCTATCAAAAATGACCTTTCTAGGTATACCATGTAATCTAACCACATCCTCCATGAACACTTGAGCTACAACTAATGTGGTATATGATGATACCATAGGGTAAAAGTGGGCTACCTTGGATATTTATCCATTGTAGCCATAATGGTATTGTGACAATGCGAAGACATGGGTAACCCAACAATGAAATCATAGAGATTGTGTCCCATTTCTACTTTGGAATAACATGCATTTGCAATAGACCTATTGGATGGTGATTCTTGACCTTTACTCTCTAACACTTAAGATATCTAGCCACAAAATCCATGATATCTCACCTCATACCATCCTAAAATTATAGCTATCTAAGGTCGACATGCATCTTCTTGACACTAGGATGTGTTGAATAAGGTGCACATTGTGCTTCAAATACGATCAAAGTATCTAATCCACCTACTAAAGGTACATAAATTTGACCATGATGCTAAAAAATTTGGTCTGAATCCAAGGAATAACCCACAAATCATCCCTCTAAAGGCCTTCCTGACTCCAAATCTACTCCCACCTCCTGGTACAATGGGGAAATAGGAAGGGCCTCAAGGATACAACCACATAAATCCACACCAAGAGTCAAAGCTAAGACGTCATGTCTTCTCCTACTCAGGGAATCCACAACCACATTCCCATTTCCTTTTATGTAATGAACATAAAAATCATACTCACATAAGAACTTCATCTAATAACGCTAATGGGAATACAACTTTGGGTGAGTGAAAATATACTACAAGCTATTATGATTACTATGCACCTCAAACTGATGACCCAATAATAAAGTCCTCCAACATGTAAGTGCATGCACTACAACTGCTAGCTCCAGAGCATGGTTGGGTTATTTTAGTTCATGATCCTTGAGCTTACATGAATCATAACTACAACTTGTCCCTCCTGCATAAGAATTGCTCCAATACTCTCAAGAGATGTATTTTTACACACCACAAAATTGCCTAAGCACAACTAGGATAGTTGCACTGGCCAAACACTCTTTAAGAGCTTGAAATTTTTTCTCACACTTCTCCAACAACACAAATTAATCCTTTTCCTCTAAAGAAACCTAGAGAGATGTTTCACGAATCGACAGTAATATCGTACCAAACCCATGAAACTGTGAACCTATGCCACATTTTTTTTATGTGCGCCACTCTATGGTAGCCTAAATATTATAGGGATCCAATGTGATGCCCTCTCTAGAAATGATATACCCCAAATATCTTACCTCCTTCTAGAAGATATCACATTTCACCAAATTGGCATACAACTGATTATCTCAGAGGCACTGCAATACCTATCACAATGGTTCTCATGCTCCACCATGGACCTAGAATATACAAATATGTCATCAAGGAACACAAAAATGAACCGGTCTACATAAATGCAAAAAAAAATCATTCATCAAGTTTATGAATACCAAAGGAGCATTGGTTGACCCAAATGGGAAAACTACAAAATTGTAGGGGTTGTATGGGTTAAGAAAATTTGTATAATGAATATTAGTCTCATGGATGCAAAGACGATGGTAACCCAACCTGAGATATATATTAGAGAACACTCCACCACCTTTCATCTAGTCTAATAAATCATCTATCCTTGACAATGGATACTAATTCTTCACTATTACCTTATTCAGTTGTTGATATTCAATGCACATTTGAAGTAATCTATCCTTCTTTTTCATAAAAATGAATAGTGCTCCCCAAGGTGAAATACTAGAAAAAATGTGACCCTTGGATAAACATTCCTCCAACTACAAGCTAAGATTAAACAACTCATGAGTGGTCATAAATTAAGGTTCTTAGGATTTAGACTCAACTCCAAGAATGAGCTCAATATGGAAATCAATGTTGCGCTTAGGCGACATTTGTGGAATCTCATTAGGAAAGACACTTGCATACTCATAGAGAAGTGGGTGATCATCATGAGATTCTCACTAACTCTCACCCTCCTCCAAATCTCTAATAAATACTGAAAACAACTAACATCCCTACCTCATATACTGCTTCAAGTGCATCAGTGAGATCATGTGAAGAGAGATGGGTCTTTCAATCCTTGGAAGCTCTACATTCCTCCTTGAGTTATCCCCACACTGAATCAACTTTTGTTGACAAACTTTGTAAGCATGGTGAGAGGCTAGCTAATCCATGTTCAATAGTACTCCACAAGATCTCAAAGGTAGGATACAAAGATCAATGTTGGTGACAAAATCCCCCAAATACAACTCATAACCTCTCACTATGGAGTCTACAATGACCTTAGAACCTGTGGCTAACTCTACTTTCCACCTATTTTCTTTTCATGTTGTCACTAGCCCACATCGTTCCATGAGAGAGGGGGATATAAATGAGTCAGATGCACCAGAATCAAAATAAAATAAAGATAATATTCCCATTTAACGCACTTATAGTCTCCACAATGGTGCCCTCATGTTGATTCTGGTGGTTGTCTACCACTACAAATAACTTGTGACATATTTCATCATCTTCCACAATGGGCTCAAAAGTGGGTTGTGTCTATATCAATCCATATGTTGTGTTTGTTGTCATATTGGAAAAATTGGAAGATTATTGTGTTGGCATTGATTTCAACATAGTAGAAGGATTGATCATAAGAGTTATTTTCTTATTGCTAACATTAACTATTGTAGGTTAATTAGTGGAGTAGAATGCTAAAAGGTCTGGTGAGAAGAGAGTATTGAAGATATGATGAAACACATGTGGAGGAAGGATGATTAAGGTGTTTACTATGTTCACCCAAAGTTATAAAAAGTTTCATGATGATTTGGATATGTAACAGGTTGCAGAAGGTGACTGACAGATAGAGTGACAAATTATGTTAATAGGAAGACAAAAAAAGGTTTGGTGTGTAAAATAAGGTTGAAATTTCTTAGAGTGAACCTAGGAGTATATTTGGTAAAGTATCTTCAATTTAGAGGGTTTGTACTTTAGAAGTCTGCAATGTATAATCTTATTGTCGCAGAGACTTGTTGACAGTGTGCTTCAAATTTGGTGAAAAAGAGCTAGCAAAGCCAATGACTGTGGTGGATTTGAGTGTTTATCATGATGCCATAGGATGTTCTTGAAGTATGTTCTTGATGATTTGGTGATACATATGAATCAAAAGGATTAGATTGGTGGGTTTTTGAGTCAATAATATTCTTATTATTATTTTTGTTCTTGACCGACTTAGTTGGTAAATCGTATTGCACAAGTGGTAAATCTTGAAAACTGGGATATTTATGATCTTGACGTAATGGTTTTAGGTCATGGCTATGATTTGGCAGTCAAAGATGGATTTGAATCAAGAGATTTGGTGTGTTAATTTGAAGAGATGGTGAATTAGGTTTTGTCAACCTAGTTCTTGGTATAAGATGATGAATTAGGGAAAATTCAAGGTGTGGATGATGCATACAAAATTTAGAGGTTACTAGAAGAGAAAGAGCTTGATTTAGATGGGATCATAAGTATTTCAATAAAGGGTTGAAAAAAGGATCTACATTGTGCTATATTGGAGTTGTATCAGACATAAGGTAGATGTCACTTACACAGTTCACAAAAATTTTAGAGATCATTGTAGTAGATGCAGATCTAACAGTAAATGAAAAAGGATAGTAATTAAAAAAGAGTTAGTAATTAAAAAAAAAGGGATAGTAGATGCAGATCTAACAGTAAATGAAAAAGGATCAATAAATTGTGATAGTTTCAAAGTTCAAAATTAGGAGTTTGATGTCAAACAATGTAAGGAGGATATAAGTCAAGAATCAATTGAAGGAAATATCAACTTACAGTATTAGAGAAATATAGAGGATTAGATTTTTATAATATATGATATTGATGCCTAAGAAGTGTATAGCTTGCATGGATGATCAATGGGTTAAAGCCATGGAAAAATAACTTAGAATTGCAAATGAGTATAAAGAGAAGCTCAAGATCTGTTTAGCCAAGCTTGAAGCATTATTAATTTAGAGAAGGTTAACAAATAACATTGGTATTGGATTAGAGAAAGGAGAGTTCTCCAAATCCAACTAGAACAAATATAACTTAGGGAAAAAGAAGAAAAAGACCAAGAATAATTTAGCAAACAAGCCTAAGAAGTTAAGAGGCAAGTTCTTTGACAAAGATGAACACAAAGAAGAGGATTGTAGAAAAGGATATCTATGTTTTGATTACAGAAGGGATGATCATGATCCAAGCATATGCAGTAGTATGAGAAAGAGGAATTCCACTCTTAAAATGGAAAATGATAGATTTTTTGTATGCAATAAATTTGGTCACATTGCAAGACAATGTATTGTTAAGATGAAAGGAAAGAAAAGACAAAGAATTGTTTTGCAAATAAAATGTAACATATGTGAACTTGTTACTGGAAGTTGCAGAAGCAAGGAAGTGGACAGAGATGAAATTAAAGTAACAAACATGAGAATGAGAAGAAATGGTCAAAGTAGAAGAAAAGCATAAGACAAGGTAGGAAAGCATGTTTAAGAGAATATTAAAGAAAAATAAAAAGAAAAGGAGAAAGGAGACAAGGAACATAAACATAAGACCATGAAAAGAAGAAAGAAGAATAAGGCTACAATAGATATGGGATCTACTTTGGTAGAATAAAAAAGGCAAGTCAAGAGGAATTTCTCCTCCTATTCAAAACTAAGATGCAGAAGGATGCATCAGTCCAGAAGAGTTTCATGAAGATATAATTAAAGTTGGATTGATGTATGGAGGCTACTACTTAGGGGGAGTAGTAGAATGGTGAGGAAAAGTTGTCTAATCTAAATTTGAGCGTTTGCAGTGAGTTACAAAGAAGTGGAGGATTAAGTGAGTAAATTATTTGATCTATATTGGATGTCTCAGAGGTGTGTGCAAGAAGGAAAGTTGAGGATTGACGAGATAATAAAAGCAAAGAACGAAAAGGAAGCAGACAATGATATAAAAAATAAAATTACAAAAAAAATAAGGATACACCTTTGCCATTGATGTCAAAGGGGACAGAAGTAGATGTGAAAAAGAAGGGAAGACATCAAATAAAAGATCAAAGGAGAAGATCAAGAAGAAAGCTGATCAGATGAAAGAAGCAAGCTTATGTATACTTGCACATAAGAAATAAGTGAGTCAAGAAGTATGGTGTGTATCAAAGGGAGAGAAGTTGATGGAGAGAAGAGTATGTAATCTGATTGGAACCAAGGAGAGTATGTTCCTAGGGGGAGTAGAATAAAAGAAGAGAAGTGTTAAGATAAGATCTAAAAGATAATTATGGGTATTGCTAGTAGTACTATTGATTATCTTTCTAGGAGTGAGATTGTTGGTTTATGATTGTATTACTTATTTTTCACATCACATGTTGCCATCAATGCCTGAAGGATCTGAGAAATATTGATTTGATTATGCCCAAGAACAACTGCATGCAAAATACCTGTTATAGGAAGATAGCATAAAGAAGGAAAAAGTTGAAGAACTCAGAAGCTCAGAGAAACTCGAAAGAGTAGAGCAAAAATGTATTCTGAATTACTTAACAATAATTATAAAGTTCAACCTTAAAAAGGTGAACAAAACCCTAAAAGGTAAAAGCTAGGTTGCACATTAATAATTAATAAAAGAATTAATTATTAATACACCTAAGAGAAAGCTTAAGCACTAAAGAGTAATAAAACAACTTAACTAATTAAATCAACATGATTTAATTAATAAGTGATTATTCTAACACCCCCCCATAAGTGAAGCTTAGGAGGTAAGCTAACCTAGCATAGCTATGAAAGTAGGAAACAAAATGGGTCTCGGCAACAAGGCTTGATCAGGTACCCAAGTACAAAAATCTCTGTAAAGAGGAGAAATAGAGAAAACCACATGGGAAAAACCCCACTCCAAAAAGAGAAGAAGCCTAGAGAAGGAATGAAGAAGCCTTCAAACTAGAGAATGTCCCAAAAAATAGGAACAAAGAAGGAACATGTAGAACACCTCTGAAGCAAGAAGTTGCAAACATTGTCAAAAAGTAACTGCTGGAACCTCCACTGTAATAGAACATGATCAGGTAGAGAAGACTGTAAACAAATCCTAAAGAGTTGATCAATCGAATATGAAAGAATGCCTCCAAATAGGAATGAAAGAAGAGTGTCCATATGGTAAATGATCCATCTCACCGAAATGCATAGGTACCCAGCCACTGCATCCGCCTAGTACATAAGAACAAATACTGAATACATAGATCACTCCATCGAACTAGGGAAGCATTAGAACCAACAAGATATACCCCCCCATAATGCTGAGCAGGGAGAGGTATGATAGGTACACTAAAATAGATTTCCAAGAAACACTGCATGATGAAGAACGTATAAGCACAAATAAAGTATGTGTCGATGACACACATGAGGCTAATGTCGTGGAAGGGACACTAACTTGACAAAGGTAGATGGCAAATAAAGCAAACATCAAACCCCCCCATGACACTTTATAATGCAGTGCGAGTACAATAGACTCCCAAGCATGCATCAGATGGCACTTTATCTCAGTGTATTTGCATAACAAGCTACAAAAAAAAGACGTATACAATGTTCAGAAAAGGAAACAATCCCAGGACTTGAAACATCCAAGATATCTACCAAAGTGCCATAAAGAAAAAAATTGAATACATAGATACAAGGAGCATAAAATGGGTGTGAGACCCATAGAAGAAGAAAGACAATGGAAGCAGCTTTCCGACGCCATGCGGAAGTCAAAAAAAAAGTTCAGAGGAGCGAGATATAGTGACCGGAGCGCAAAATGGAACCCTGAATTTGACTGGAAAAAAAACATACAAGATGGAAAAATCAGATAATCAAACTGGAAAAATCAAAAAGGTCTCGGCACCAACTTTCCGTCGATATCTCGTTTGGCGAAAAATGCCTCTGTTTGCTCAAGTTATGAGCAAAAAACCACCAGTAGGTCAAAAACCAAATGATTCGGAAGAACCTCAGCCAAAATTGGTGGAGCCCGGTTAAATTGGCAAAAAACCTCCAAAAAAGGACTGCCTCCAGATTTCCCACCAAAATGGCAAAAAAAAATAAGAAAAAATAACAATTAAAAAACAACATGCATTTTTTGAAAAAAGAACATAAAAAAAGTATATATTTTTTTTTATGAAAAAAACACACAAAAAACATTTATATATTTTATTTATTTTAAACAAATATATAAAAAAAACATGATTTATTTTTATTAAAGAAAAAAACATAAAAAAAAACTTTATATTTTTTTGTTTTAAAAAATATTAAAACAATAGGGTTGTCATTTTCCCTCTCCTCCATGCAACTAGATGGCACAGAAACTGAGGTGGCATGAAAATCAAGGTGGCACGGAAATAAAGGCATTATGGAAACCAAGGCAGCACAAAAATTGAGGCGACACAAAAATGAGACAACACAGAATTCGAGGCAAATTTTTGCCTCGTAAAGCATGTCAAGGGTTGTGAATGCAAAAAATAGGGCCCAAATTTCAACTGTGTCCAAAATGGACAAACTTTATATGAAATTTTAGTTTCTCGGGCCTTCTAAACGCGATGGTGAGGTCCATTTGGGCCCAAAATTCTCTAAAAAGTGTCACCCATAGATTGAAGATAAAAACCCTGAGAAAGCTGAGATTTTCTCCTTCAAAAACATACTCCAAACACTCCAGAACAGGCAGTAGCAGAGGGGCTCTGATACCATATTGGAGTTGACGAAAAATATCAACCCATAGCTCCCAAGAATCACCTACATGCAAACTTGTCATAGAAAGAGAGAAGAAAAAAAGCTATTAAGGCCAAAAATCACAGATCGATGGAAGAGGAAACATATTGTGCAAACAATGTAGAAAAACTCTTAATGCAATAACATCCTCAATTAATTAATAACCATCGAATTGAATAATTTACAAAGAGGGAATC
>MU223775.1:4245631-4271176 GCA_018584345.1 Thuja plicata
TTAATAAAAGAATTAATTATTAAATGCCTAAAGTTTAGCTTAAGTAAAAGAGAGATAATAAGTGACTTAATAATTAAATCAATATGATTTAATTAATAAGTGGAATCACTTTATTACTCTAACAATGCCAAAGCGGGAGATTATTGGAATATTGGAAAAATTGGAAGATGATTGTGTTGGCATTGATGTCAACATAGCAGGAGAATTGATCAGAAGAAGTAATCACAAGAGTTATTTTCTTATTACTAACATTAACTATTGTTGGTTAGCCAGTGGAGTAGAATGTTAAAAGGTTGGGTGAGAAGCATATATTGTAGATATTATATCATGCATGTAGAGGAAGCATGATGAAGGTGTTTATTGTGTTTACCCAAAGTTATAGAAGGTTTCATGATGATTTGGATACGTAACTAGGTTGCAGAAGGTAATTGGCAGACAGGGTGACATACTCTGTTAACATGAAGACATAAAAAGGTTTGGTGTGTACAATAAGGTTGAAATTTATTAGAGCGAACCTAGGAGTGTATTATGTACATTCTTAGGTGTCTTCAATTTAGAGGGTTTTTACTTCATAAGTCTGCAAGGCATAATCTTATTGCATCAAATACTTGTTGACAATGTTCTTCAAGTTCGGTGGAAAAGAGATGGAAAATCCAATGGTTGTGGTGGATTTGAGTATTTGAGGGTTTATCATGATGCCATAGGATGTTCTTGAAGTATGTGCTTAATGATTTGGAAATACACATGAATCAAAATGATCATGCTAGTGGGTTTTTTGGTCAATAATAATATTCTTATTTTTTTTTTGTTCTTGGCTAACTCAGTTGGTAAATCGTGTTGCACAAGTGGTAAATCATGAAATCTATGAGATTTGTGATCTTGAGGTAATGGTTTTAGGCCATGGCTATGTTTTGGCAGTTAGAGATGGATTTGAATCAATAGATTTGGCATGTTGATATGAAGAGATGGTGAATTAGGTTTTGTTGACCTAGTTCTTGGCATAAGACGATGAATTAGGAAAGATTCAAGGTACAGATCGTGGATGTGGAAGTTAGAGGTTGTTAGTAGAACAAGAGCCTGATTCAGAGGGGATCAAAAGTATTTCAACAAGGGGTTGAACAAAGATCTGCATTGTGTTATATTGGAGCTATATCAGACATAAGGTAGATGTTACTTGCACAATTTACAAAAATTTTATAGATCATTGTAGTGATCAGATTGTAAGGCAGTGAGTCTTCCCCAGGGTTGTAGCTCGAGGCTTTTCATTTGAGCATTGAAATATAGGCAGTGAGCCTGAATACATGTGCATTCCCCATACATTATAATAAGGTTATACTTATAACAAGATATTTTCTTATTGTGGGTAATTATCCCCACCGTGGGTTTTCCCTTAATAGGGTTTCCATGATAAAAATATTGTTTCTAATTGTGTGGATGATATTCTGATTTATGTATGCATGCATGTTTCACATTTCATTCAATTAGATCAGAATTAAGGGTACTTGATCTAAAGGGTTTTAATAACTAGGGGTTTGGAGCTTGAAGGTTTAGGAACAAATAATTACCCCCCTCTTAGTTGTTCATTTCCATAAAATCTATAGTGTTATGGGGGAAACAGAAAACTATATGTCCATAATGACCTTAGGCAAAACATCCATGGTCTTGGAAGCTAGGCCCTATAAAGGGTGCACTCAAATGCTGAGTACTAGCCATATTAAATATTTGTGGCACACTCTAAGTCTTCTAACTATAATCTAGATGCTACTAAAAATTATTTTGATCATGCCCCTTCCTGGTGGGGGCCTTACCACTATGTTGACTTTGTCAACCAAGCGATGACCTCTATCCTTTCTACTATTGTCCTATCTTGGGAGGTACTGATTATTCCCTAGATCCACTGGCTCATGTCTTTGTACCCCATGCACCGAATCTAATAGTAGGTGTACTGCTAACCTAAGCTCCTACCTATCTACCAATCCCTCTATCTAGATTATCCTCTACCAACCTTGCTTACTCTACCACTAACTCCACGGTCTTAGGCTAGAACAATTATACATCACCATTGATATGGTTATTAAGGCCCCAAATGAAATGTTGCACTAGAATGGGCTCATCATGAGAATATATGGAGTACTCCCTAAGCTCAAAGAACTTCTGATCATATTTATCCATCGATTTAGTCAGTTGCCTCAACTCATGAGATTCTTCAGCCTTATTTTTCCTATAGTGGTCAAATAAGAATTGAGCCCTCAATATATCAAGGAATAACTCCCATTAAGTTGTAGCAATATCAATGTTATGATTATGTTCCTCAGTGCACCACCAAGTGCATTCAAAACCTCTGAGATGAATTATGCTATGTTGTACCTTTATGTTGCTCCTATATGGGTGCATCACAAAGCATGGATAAAAATCAATTAGCCATGTCTTTGTCTCTATTCGACTACCATGCCTATCAAAGGTAGGCAGGTTGGACCTCATTAATTCCCTCATGTGAGTATATATAATGACCTCTTCATTATTCTCTATATTTCCTCTCAAGTGCACTACTCTTTATCCACTCGGGCTACAAGACCATTCTTGGTCTCCAAGGGCACTCTGTTGTTCTTGGGAGCCTTCCTATTGTGACTCTCCCTTCTTGGGAACTAATCGTACCAATATATCCTATAGAAAATTAACCACCTAAGGTCCCCCAAGTCCATCATTCCTATTCTCCCTTTGTTCATTCACCTACTCATTTTGTTGTTCATTCTCTTGGTGATCTTCTTCTTGTTCTTCTTGTTAAGTATTACATCTAGTACCTGTACGAGGGTTCATAGCTCTGCCCCAATGTATATTACCCTATTGTCTATTTGTGGGATGTATCCTTAAATTGAAAATAAAGGTTTATTAGTATCTTCATAAGAAAATCAACCAAGGAATCAAACACAATGAAACATAACAACAATCAACACACAATGAATACATTACTCTAGACTCCAATTATTTGAGCATGGGGCTTTGATACTAGATGCCATGCCTCACCAAAGGAACCTTAGGAAACAAGGTACATATCACACACAATAATTTGTTAAAAAAAATAACAATGCATCATTTCAAATAAAATCGTGAATACCCTAATAGGATACTCAACGCCACATTGAACATGCACAAAAACAATTCATTTACTCTATCAATATAATATCATGTAAGCAGTCAAGGAAGAAAGACAAAATGTTCCCAAGGGTTCCATGGCCATAATGTATTAACCACATTACATAACAGTGCTAGAGATATTGAATGGAAATTCACAAGCCTCTCAAGTTGCCTTGTATCCCTAAACTATGATCATCAACTTAAATAGCTAGGTTCACTCTCAGGATCATCTGGGAAAGGTTCAAAAATGAGGAATCTAATTAAAAACCATAGGAAAAAAGGTCAAAAAAATAATGTGAATATTCCAAAAGGATCATAGAGATAAGGTTATTCAAATCACAAACTCATTTTTGCACAGACCAAGTGGAGCATCAAATTGTCACAAATGCACAATTCTGTAGCAATAAATGTGCAGTAGCATAGTACAAATGCATAGGAGCAGAAGACATCTGCGTAGATGTCTTTTCCTATATGCACAGGGGTAGAAAACATATGTAGAGATCTATACAAAAATGCATAAGATATTTGGATGAATGTGCATCAATTAAGGACATATGTGAAAAAATAGGGCTAGGTTTAGAAACTTAAGGAAAATAAAGGTTCTAATCCTTGAACACTTGGGTTTTGATAATTGTGGGGTCAATTACCTATCTAGTAGGTTTAAAAAACATACATGTTAATCAAATATACATCTAAAAAAAGAAAAGAAACATATTTACATCCATGAACCTGCGCTACTCAGAGTAAATCCAAGTCTAGTATACAAGATTATATTATGCATCCTATTAGAATCCTCAATTCCTCAAAGATAAGTACATTCATACAAAAACTCCATAGTAAATATAGATACTCCATCACATGTACATAATCTAAGATATTGGAGTAATCACTAAATCTAGTGTATGATAGTGCGAGGATACAAATACTGAGGATATAATATAATGATACAACACAAGGAACCAAACAAGGATACTCATCATGTTGTTATAAGTTTATAATGTAAGTAAATGCAAATTGGGACTACTCAACTCCTATAATTTGGTCCCTAAAATTGATTGGTCACACCATACAATCATGATGAACCCATAGGCCCTCTCTCACCATGCTTAATGAGATAACCATGTGGCCCAAGCACATAAGAAAAGTTCTTACATAGGGTATACCAATATGCAATTCCATAATACCACACACAACCATAAGATACATGATGTTACGGGACCCAAAGTGCCACACACACACTCTCACATTTGGGTATACCATAAACAAGGTCCAAACATCAACATAATATAAGGTACATGAACCTCAACATCACATGGCCACTGACTCAATGATAAATATGAGTAGGTGCAGTGATGAAAACACACTCAACACAACAAGGAAATAAATAGAAAATTGCAAGAATAGAATAATGATAATAACAAAACACTTTCTTTATATTACCCTCAACCAAATGACATTACAATATTCAAAAACTAACATGCTATATCCACATGGGCATTTTCATTGCAATAATTTGTAAGACAAAGCCACAACCTATCCTTTTAGAACTAAACCTTAAATCCCCCCTTCAACCCTATATATGTAGCACAATTAATCACCTTAGAATATTCAAGAAAATGAAATTTTTCCCATTTTGGTGCCCAGTAGTTCAATTTCCCGCCTTAAGTGATTTTTCTCACTATTCCTTTTGTATTGGAACTTGAGTCCTAATGGCCCAACTTCCAAAAATCATAACTTGTGAACCGTTGATTTGCTTGGCTATTATGACCCCATTTTAAAAATGCCACAGCGTGCTCTATACCCTAGATTTGAAAAGTGTCAGATAATCAAAGTTTGACCCCCTTTTTATATCCTTTAAGGATTTCAAAATTGAGTTCAAAGTTTTTGTACCACTCCACCAAAACAAAAAAATCAATATCTTCAAAACTAGACTTGATCTTGGCATGAAAATTTACCAACAAACATAGATATCCAAAATCAACCTCTAGGGAAGTAAATGGAACAATCCAAGCTCAAATGAACAACCTACTAAAAATAGTCACTCTACCCAAAGATATCCCTTATTGAAAAACTAGACAATATTAATTTTTGGGTGATGCAAGATTTCTCTTACACCCTGGATGCTCCTACATCAGACCCATGATAAATTGAGAAGTGATCTTTTCATATCTCAGGTGTTCAAAGGAAAACCAAGGTGTCCACCCTCTTCCTTTGATAGCCATGATGAATCTTCAATACGTCGTCTCTACCATTTGACCAAGTACTCTTCATATTTCATGTTTCTTGTACTTCTACCCATACGACTATCTAGGATATCCTCTATCCCTTATGTAGTTGAAGTAGGTGATGGTATATTACACTATGTTTCTACTATTTCATCTCATGTACTACCTTCATGATACTCTGTCAAAACTAAAATATTAAATATAGGGGAAATATTGAGTTCACTGGGCAACTCTACTTCATAAGCATTTCTTGAATCATGCTTCTTCAAGATTTTACATGGTCCAAATTTATTCATCTTCAACTTATTGTATGTTCCCACTAGAGATATTGCCTTTCTCAAATGAAACATAACTTCATCTCCAATCTAAAATTCCTTATGTTTCCTTTTCTGATCTTCCTTAGCCTTGTACTGTATATTCATTTTATTAATATGTTTTCTCACCTCTTCATGAAAATTCTTCAAGTGTTCTGCAAAGTCTTCAGCTTCAGTACTACTCTTTTCTCCATTGTCCAACTTCCTTAACTTAGAAGCATTTCTGGGACTACTTTCATATAAATTATAGAATGATGATTTTCTAATGCTCCTATTGATAGAATTATTGTATTCAAATTCCGAATGTAGTAAAATCAAATCCCACCCCTTTGGTTTATCTCCAATTAAGTATCTCAACAAATTTCCTAGAATCTTGTTCACCGCTTTTGTTTGTCCATCAGTTTGTGGATTATGTGCTGAGTTGAACTTCAAATATGTCTTTAGCTTTTTCCACAATGTCCTCCAAAAATACCCAACAAAATTAGTGTCTCTATTTGAAACTATGCTCTTTGGTAGACCATGTAGTCTCACCGCTTCTCTAAAAAATAATTATGCCACATGAAATGCATCATTAGTCTTTCTATAGGGAATGAAATGTGTCATCTTTGAGAACCTATCTACCACCACAAAAATGGAATCATGCCCTCTCTAATTCCTTGGTAAACCAAGAACAAAGTCCATACTAATATCCTCATATAGTCTCTTTGGTACATGTAATGGCTGATATAACCCTGCATTATGCCTGGTTCCTTTTTCCATATGACATGTTATACAACTCTATACAAACTTATTAACATCTTGTTGTAATTATGGCCAATAATAATTCTCACTAACCAGAGCAATATTTTTTTTCTCAGCCAAAGGTACCAACCCATACTCCACTATGCTTCTCTTTGATTAGGTTCTCTCTCATAGAGCTCTTTGGAATGTACAATTGGCTCCCTTTGAATAACATCCCATCTTAGATTATAAGTTCCAACCATCTAGTCCTGTCTAGAGTAATAGGTTTTGTCCAAGATCTCCAAGCCTCGCCAAAATCAAGATCCTCTAGATAAAAACTCTTGAGCTCCTTGAACCAAACAACTTCAATCTGCATCTCTGTTAACAAATTTTGCCTCCTACTCAAGGCATTAACAACCCTATTAGACTCTCCACTCTTGTGCTTCAAAAAAATAGTATAACTCTACAAAAACTCAACCCATTTCAAATGCCTCTTATTCAAATTTCCTTGGCTATTCAACTACTGTAAAGATTCATGATTAATAAACAAATCAAATTCTTTAGGCAGAAGATAATGTCTCCACTTCCTCAATGCTCGAACTATAGTATAAAATTTTTGATCATAAACAAAATATTTTCTTTTGACATCATTCAAATTCTCACTAAAGTAAGCAATGGGCTTACCTTCATGACTCAAAACAACTCCATTAGAATTGCCACAAGCATCACAATATACTCGAAATACCTTATTAAAATCTAGAAGTTTGAAAATAGGTTGCTGTGTAACTTTTATCTTCAACAAATACAAAATCTTTGTTGCTCATGCATTCCACTTAAACTCTTTTCTATCCCCCCTCATAGTTTCAGTTAAGGGTCCACAAATACTACTAAAATTTCTGTAAAAGCTTGCCAAACCATGAAATTATATTGACTTATTAGAACTCCTTAGAGTAAGCCATTCAAGGATATCCTTCACTTTCTATAGGTCCATTTGAAGACCATCTACTGAGACAACAAATCCCAAGTACACTAACTCCTTCACAAAACTGCACTTCTTCAGGTTAATCAACAACTTCTCTTCCCTTAACTTCTCAAAGACCCTACGACTATGCATTATACACTCTTTCAATGTCTTACTGAAGATCAAAATATCGTCAAAGTAAAAAATAACAAACTTACTCATAAATTCTTTCAATACCTTGATCATGAGCCGCATGAATGTGCTCAATGCATTGGTTAGCCCAAAAGGAATGACTAACCACTCATACAAGTCCTCCATTTTCTTGAAGGTTGTCTTCCATTCTTCTACTTGTCTAATCTAGATTTGGTGATATCTACTATTCAGATCTATCTTTGTGTAGTGCTCAGCTCCACTCAAGAAATCCATAATGTCATCCATCCTTGGCAAGGGGAACCTATACTTGATAGTGATCTTATTGTTAACCCGAGAATTTGTTCCAATCCTCCATTCTCCCTTTTTCTTTGGTGCTAGTACTTCTAGTACAACACATGGTCTCAAACTCTCTCAAATCAACCCCTTCAACAACTCTTTCACTTGTTTATTCAATTCTCCACTCTCTATCAGAGTCATTCTATGGGTTGCCTTATTTGGCAAACTGGCTCCAAGAATAAAGTCTATTTAATGACTAATATTTCTTACTGGTGGCAATCAATTAGGTACATTATCATATACAATATCATAAAATGCATCCAACAAATGTGCAACTTCCACAAGTACATCTTCTACTTCCTCTTTATCAAGTCTTAGAATAAAAGAAAAAAAAACATATGTTAATGCTTCACGCCTTATAGAAACTTCCTTCCATCAAATAAATATATTCTTGCATTGCTACATACCTTTTCCTCTATTTCCTTTAATGGCTTCAGCTTGTAAAAGAAATCCATCCTTTATCAAAGAATAGGTATTTTTATACCCATCATGTACTACACGACGATCAAACTACCATGGTCTTCCTAACAATAGATGAAAAACATGCACATGCATAATATCACATAATACCTCATCATGATAGTTTCCAATTTTGAAATTTACTAGACATTGTTAATAGACCAAAACCTTGTGATCCTTTTGCAACCAAGCAATCCGATAGGGATTCATATGATTTCTTCTCTCTAACTTCAATTTATCAACCATTTTCTTTGAAACAAGGTTATCAGTACTACCACTATCAACATTGAAATTTCATACCTTACCATTACACTTACACCTTGTGCGAAATAAATTCTTCCTTTTCTTAGGTCCCTTCTCATCATTTAGCAAGGCTTTTTTAGTGACAAGAACCTATCCTCTTTCAACATCTTCAGAATGTGATGACTTGGCATCTTCATCCACACATGCAACTCGTGCATTGTCATCGGGCCTTCTATTTTTTCTCCTTTTATGTTTGGGATACTCAGAAGCTCTATGTTATTCTCCACAATAGAAAAATGTCCCACAAAAGTATCCTCTTCCTATTCCTTTCCCTCTTCCTCTTCCTCCCTGATATCTGTTATTTTGATTGTGAGGGTTATAGAAATTATTTCCCCTCTTATTTAGACTATTTATAGATTCACCATTCTTATTCTAATCTTCATTTTGGTCTCCATAAGACTGTCCATTAGGATTTTTACCATGACCTCTTCCACTTTGCTTGCTCTCAAACTTCTTGTTCAGTTTTTATTCTACCTTCAAAGAAAAGTGATATGCATTTTCACTTGTAGGCATTCTTACCATTATCATCTCTTCTTGAATACTCAACCTAAACCCATTTTGTAATGGGAAATCTTCTCTTCGTTGGCTTCAGAATGACCCATTTTGATAAGGACTCAATAACACTCTTCTATATATTTCTAGATAGATCTTCCTACTTGCTTCAACCCTTTCATTTTGTTCAGCAAGTCAATCTCATAGTCAATAGGAATGAACAATCTCTTCAATTTTCCCACTAGTCAATCCCATCTTGTTATCTTCTCCTTCCCTCTTCTATTTCTCTCTGACTAAATTTCCACCAAATTTTTGCACGACCTTTCAAATTGGCCTTTGCAAATCTGACCCTCTTAGGATCTTCTATTTCCTCAAACTCAAACTACTCCTCCATATCATTGATCTAATCGATCAAATCTTCTAGATTAATATTTCCAAAAAATGTAGAAACTTCACTCTTTGGTCTTTTCCAATCTTGGAAATGGCCCTCAAAAACCTAGCTTCATCAGGTTCCTAGTCATTTATTTCTCTTCTTCAAACTCTCCTTCTTCTTTATATACTTCCTCACTTGCTTCTCTTGCCCTAATATCAGATCCTCTACACAACTCCTCTTGTTGTTCTTGCACTTTCCTCTAGAGGGCTCTAAAACCATCTTCATCACACCCAGAACTTTCCACCATAATTCCATCATGGAGGTATTTTTGTACTTATATCTCAAACCCATAACCACAGTCCTAGTGCAAACTGGCTCATGTTCAATGATCTATCTTCACACTTAGGAAAGTTTACTTTGATACCACTTGATGAAGGGTACTCCCCTTATTTAACCAAACACACTCAACATGATAAGGAAATAAATAGAAAATTGAAAGAACATAACAATGGATTTAACAAAAAACTTGCTTTCTATTATCCTAAATGAAATCACATTACAATATTAAGAAAATAACATGCTATAGCCACATGGTCATTTTCATTACAATAATATACAAGACAAAGCCACAATCTATGATTTTGGAAATGAATCCTAAAATTCCCCTTTATCCCTATATAAGTAGCACAATTAACCACCTTAGAATATTTTGGAGAGTGAAGTTTTTCCCATTTTGGTGCCCTGTGGTTCAATTTCCTGCCTTAAGTAATTTTTCTTGCTATTCCTTTTGTATTGAAACTTGTGTCCTGATGTCCCAACTTCTGAAAATCATAACTTGTGAAGTGTTGAGTTGATTGGATATTATGACCCCATTTCAAAAATGTCATGAAGCATTCTATGCCCTAAGCTGGTAAATTTCCAGCTGATCAAAGCTTGACCCCTTTTCAAATCCTCAAAGGCCTTCAAAATTGAGTTCAAAGTTTTTGTACCACTCCACCAAAATAGAAAATTCAATATCTTCAAAACCAGACTTGATCTTGCCATGAATCTTTACCGATAGTCATATATATCAAAAATGAACCTCTAGGGAAAAAAATCCAATTTGAGCTCAAATGAACAACCTACTAAAAATAGTAAACTTTCCAAAAATAGTAACTCTGGCTGAAGATAACCCTTATTAAAAAACTAGACAATATTTTTGGGTGATGCAAGATTGCTCTTACACCCTAGATGCTCCTGTAAAATAAAGAGTCCAAGATTGGTAGTGTCATTAAATGGCCATTTGGCCCATGCAGCGCCTAGATATCCTCTCATGGAGACGAGGAGCTTGAACTACTAGTAACTCCAAGTCTTCTCCACTACATCCATGGCTAATGAGAGCCTACCAGACATGTAGGAGGAATATCTATGGCCAATACATCTAGGTCCACTATGGTTGGTACATCCAAGTCCACATATCCATACTTATCTTCATTAAGTGTTTTAACTCCATTAATTTCATTTATGTTATCATTTGATTAAGGACTCCGCAATGGGTTACCCTAGTGGCCCCTTTATGCCCCAGTACCCCCATTGGGAGACACTCCCAAGGTTGGCTTCACATCCACTCAAATACATACACAAAAAAGGCACACAAGAGTTCTAATCACATCTAAATGAGTATGTAAATTCACCGACATATCCCTTAGAAATGATGCTACCATCTCATCCATGCAGTGTGATCCAATGGTATTCCCATGCACCCACAAGTGTCATTTTCCACTAATAAAAGCATGCCCACGCACAATTGAAACCTCCACAAGGATGAATTAAAACCAAAAGACATCCATAGGCTTTCCATTTCCCTCACATAACCACAACAATGCACTTTCACAATGGGAATTTCACCCAAGGGCACATAAGAATTCAAACTCAGATTTGGGCATACCAAGCCAAAATTTCATCAAACATCCAACTTCCAAATTTCAAGAAAACTAGGAAACCCATTTTCCATCACATCATTCACATTCCAAAAATACATTTAAATAATCCAAACACCCAAGTATGAAATCTCTAGTCATGAACATAAGAAAAAAATCTCATTTTATAAAAATAATAATGAATTTGGGCATAAAATCACCAATTTCTTCCATAATCATGTAAATTCATCCATATGATTCATGAATTTAAGCCTTAAGTCCAACATCAACCAAAAAAATGGATTTAAAATAATAATTGATGAAAACAAATGAACATACCTTTCAATGATTAAGAAAACCCCCAAAAAGCTTAGAAAATGAAGCACACTCCACCAAAAATGATAGAACTTGGAGGAGAAGGAGAAATTTTTCCGAGGAAGCTAAAAATCCAAAGCCCTCAAAATTTCAACCTCAAAATTTCTTCCTCTCATTAAAATTCAAATTTCCATGGAGTTTTTTTGTGAAAACTCTCCAAAATGTTCTAAAACTAAGTTGTAAAAAAAATGGAATAAAATTCTCTTTCTATAAAATTCCCAAATGACTTAAAACTCAAAATAAATATGAGACCATAATATTCCTAAAATTTAATCAACAATTAAATAATTAAAAAATTCCTCAAATTATAATATTAAACTTCAATATAACTAAATCTCTCTAAAAACTAGTTGGCTACAACTCTTACACCCAAAACACTGACTAGTTCCATTGAATGACATATGCGCATATGTAAGGGAAACAATAACAAGGAAACATTGAGACTCATCATATCACACATCCAGATTATGGATACCAAAATAATCAAACTTTATCATACTGCAACCGGTGGGTGTAGACATATATCAAGAAAATTGTTGTCCAAAAGTCATAACAACAATTTTGGTTGAATCAGTTGGGACTGAATAAATAATTTAAATAGATTTCATAAGTATCTATTTCCTTGTTTTGTTTTCCTATGTTACTTTGAGATATGTTGGTCACTTCACAAGTGGTTTGATAGGAGACAAGTGTTGGTCCGAGGAAGATATGATGAAATAGTTGATTTTGGATATTTCGCAGAAGTACTTATGTGAGGGTTGCGAAATAGAGAATGGTCGCCATCTCACACTAGGTGTTTTCAAGGCGTTGCGATATAGACTCAATAATATTGGTCAAATGAGAAGGAAAAGGATTGGTATAGATTTACAAGTTTTGATCAGGAGGTGCTATGGATTTGTTTTCCTTGATCATTAACATCCTGAATAGATATAAAATTATTATCAATAAGGTCTCAAATAAAAGATTTCAAACAGAAACCCTTTTTAGTATCATGACTAGGTTGACAATGGTATTGACAAAAAAAATTGTGATCAAAGGATTTAGGTAAAGGTTTGTATGTGTCAATTGGTTTAATGGAAGGAAGAGTTAACACCTTAGCATTGATCAACTTCAACATCATATTACGCAAAGATTCATAAAGTTGTGTAAAATTATGAGGTCTAAAAATAGATGACAAAAGAGCCACACCTTTGGATGCTACTGCCACTTACTCATCAAATTTTTTTGATGAATTATTGATCTTGATGAAGCTCTTGGGTTTCTAAAACTTTTGATAGGATTGGGATGCGACATCACTCTTATCAATCAGAGCCATTGGAGTGATGCTCTCAAATTGACTCACTTGAAGCTGATAATTATGAAGCACTACACACAATTAAGAAAAAGAAGAAAATTCAGAAAGTAATATCTTATCCCTAATGTCTTTTTGTAAATTAGCAATGAAAATACATTGAACATCAATATTAGGAAAAAGATAATAAATCTTTAAGCATGCAAATGCTTCAATCTATCAATGAAATGAGTCACTTTTTCTTTAATACCTTGTTTACAGTGTATCAAATCAATCAAAGAGATCTTAGGACCAATGTTGTTTTGAAACTATTGAATGAAATCATTAGCAAGTTTTTGAAAAGAGTCAATGTAATAAGGAGGCAAAAAATAATACCATTGCAAAGCTTTATCTCTAAAGGTTCTAGTAAATAGTTTAGCCACGAACCTATGATCATGTGAGAAATCACTACACAATGTTTGAAAGAATTTAACATGAGTCAAAGGATTACCTTTACCATTGCAAGTCTCCAAATGAGGAAATTCCATGTATTGAGGGATGATGACATGGATCATGTCTAAGGACAAAGGGCTAGCAATATCACAAGTAGGAATGTTGAACTTGGATTGAGTCATGAAAGCAATTTGTTTTTGCAAGGATGATGCGGTTTGAGCCAAGCTATTGACAGAAGATTTGGTAGAAAGAGTGGTAAGAGATATGTGTGAAAGATTTGGACCATTATGGGAAATTGAAGGAATTATGGAATATGAAAAAAGGAAAACTATTGTAAGTGGGCAAGGGTAAAGAAACACGTGGAACACTAATAGGAATAGTAGGAACAATAGGATTAGGAATGCTAACATTTATAGGAATGATGTTTTGAGATGAAGTGGTTATGAGAGGTGGAGCATAAGTGGACATATTAGGTATTGAGGTAGGGATAGGAATGGAGGTTTCAACGCTAGTGATAGGTGGAACGAAACCTAATTCTTGGGCACAATCTCTAATAGGCTTGATATTGTTATCAATGAGATGAGAGATACTATGCAAGATGCTAACACCATGTGCATCATTGTGAATTATCTTCCCCAAACCCTCTACTACGGAGATGACCTCAGGATTGGATTTCTCTTGTCCTAACCTTTTCTCAAATATTTCAAAGTCATGGGAAAGGTTTTGAACATGCATAGGAGGGACTCTTAAGGTCTCATCTTCATCATGAGAAGAGTGGAAAGAGTTGTTCTCAACAATAGGATGAATGTCATTAGTAGCCATGTTTGGTTTCATTTAGATTCCTAGGAAACATAGAGGAATTGGGATCAAAGAAGCCCATAAGTCTATGAATACTCTTAACCATAATGCTATAGTTAGGACTCAATGTAATAACACTCATGCACAAAAAAATTAATGATAGATCTAATACCAATATGATTTTTGAAAGAGATATGCAAATCAACTAAGCACAATTACAAATTTAATAAAAAACACATCCAACCATCAAATCAAATATGAAGATCTAATATAAAATAAGTAATGCATACAAAAGAGTTCTAGACACCAAATCATAATGGAAATATTATGAGTCAGGTTTACCAAAATAAATAATATAAAATGAGAAGTGGGGCAAAGGGGGTAGATCACTTCTCCCTTTTAAAATTGCACATTCGGAAGGAAGATACCCACTAGGCTCAAGAGGAGACTTAAATGCTGAATCAAACAGTGATCCTTCACTAAATATGTAATTGATGAAAATAGAAATGATAAGAAAGATGCAATGTAGAAGGCAAGTAGCTAAAAAACTAGAAATAACAAGCCAATAAAAACCACCAAAAATCTATAATATATAGAAATGGGATCCAAAAGGTAGAACTGACCTGTAGGTGAAATCTGAGCTTGATTTATAGGGAACATGAAATTTTAGACATCCTATTCGAAGTGTTTTTGCTTGAAACTTTTGGGAATACTCTGATAGCTCTCGATCTTTCTAGATTTTATCCGATAGCTTTGTAACTTGTTCCTACACACAAAAAAATGAGGAAAAGATTGTCTAAAGGGGTTTGTCTTGGTCAAACCCCTGTTTAGGAATCAACCTTGAAAATGAAATGAAATTGCATAAAGGAAAGTATATTGTAAAAAGGTAAATGTTTGATTCACCTTGGATAAACCCTCATGGATGGATGTAAAAATCGCTCATACCCATGAAGATGCTTGATGTGCTTGAGATCAAGGAGTTGACCTTGGAATGTAGAAAAAGAATCAAGGTGACCCTCACAAATGCATGGATCTATGAACACCACTCCTAGATCTTCAATGTGGATATGCTTGATAATTGCTTGCAATGAAGACACATGAATGTAGATGGAAGGAATGATCTTCTTGCTTGATTGAGAACTTCTCTACTTGGCCATCATAGGAGAGAAACTTGGTTAAATTGGAGAAGATTGCCTTGGAATGAATTGAAGACTTCAAGAAACTAGATCTTGGATGCTTGCCTTCAAAGCTTGAATCCAATCGCTCAATTGCTCTTGATTCCTTGATTGCTTGAATGCCTTCTGAAACTTGATTGCAAAATTGTAGATCATGAATGTATCAAAATGAGGAGAGATAGGGCGTTTCTATACTCAATCCATCATTTCAGGATTCAAAAACAAGGTAGGTCAACCACAAAATCAAATTTAACACCAAAACCCCGACATAGGGCTCCAGGCCAAAAAGTGTTGGAACGGGGCAATTGAAATGCCCTAATCCTAGGAACAAGACATTTGAAATGTCTTGTTCCTAGGAGAATGGTCTCAAATTTGAACTGAGTGTCAGGATCGATGAAAAAAATGCGGGAGGAGAAAAATCAAGTTGTTAGGATCAAACATAACTGACTTTTGGATCTCGAGATCACAAAAATGGGCTCTAATAGGTCCTAATAAAGCAACCAAACATGGGTGCTAACTTTTTAGGATGGTACAATAACTTTGCCTTAAGATGAGCTCTTTCACCACGATTGGTTAAATAGTTTCACCTTTTATGGATAAATTACAAATAACATAAGGGAAACAATTAATTAAAGGATTAACGAGGTTAATGCCACCTAAATCCTCATATAAAGTAATATGATATAAGCCATTATCATAGGTCTTGTGTAATATGTATCATTGGCATAAAGCATGGTGGAGTAGGAAGTAAGCTTTGTTAGAGAGGGAAGCAAAGATATCCATGATAAAGATCTAACAATGAGAGGTACTCAAGGATGGATCCAAATACTAAACAATGTACATAAGATTTGAGATGAATAATGAAAACAATTAGAAATATCAAATATAAAATATTAACATAGAGGGATAAAATCTCGAGGTAAAACTTTAGGAGGTGTTTAAGATCAAACAAGTCCTACAATTTATATAAGAAAATAAAAAAACTATACAAATATTTGGGTAAAAAAATACAAATAAGTAATAATAAATAGCTTATCCTCGTAAAGAAGGCTATACGCATAAATCAAAACTTGATTAAATTTGAAGCATAAATAAAAACTGAAGTAAATTCATACCTCTGATTTTATTTTATATAGAGTGGCTGATGTTGCATTTGATTTTTTTCTGTTTATGTCTGGTCCCTTTTGAGCCTTTGTACTCCTCCAAGAGGCGATTCCCTAGCAACGGTAATTTCCATACAACGTAACTGTGAAATAATGTTTAAAAAAAAAATTGATTGTAAAGGGTGGTGATAGGCAGGCCAGAAAACTTTAGAAGATAAGATATTAGTATGTCCACAATTTTCCCTTTTCTTCCCAATGCCAACGAGAATGCTGTTCAACAATTCAATCATAAAATTATTTGTTTTCTTTGCTATAACAAGTAATTAAAAATGGCAAGCCTGCAAAACCCACCTTCATTACCCACAAAATGTTCTTCATTCATTTCTTGCAAGGTACTTGTTCTATATCTCTGAATTCCGTAATGTCCACAAGCTTATTGATATTCAGCATTAAATTCCCAGAATTGATTGCATCCATATACTTATTTAAAATTCAAATTCAAATGGAGTTGATGATGACAAAATTCTTGGTTGCTTGTCAGGGGACTTACCTCGGGCGAAGCTCAGGCATTGCTTACAAAAGATATATACCATCCCTTCTTGTTGTTTCGGCACACACAGAGAATGGTTCAATTCCTAAACTTGGTAAGTTAGCTGTTTCCTTTTCAATTAATATACTTAGTTTCCCATTCTCACTACCCAATTTGTAAACATTCTACGTGTTTAGGTTTTTCAGAATGTTCAACCATTCAGCTGCAATTACGTAGCTCTTTATGTTCCATATTTGCTGGTTCAGGACTTCATAATACATTGCTTTCTAACTAGAGGTGTTATGAGTCTTGACTCTGCTTATATTTTTGTTTGATAAATTGTTGCCCTTTCATTAAAAAATTATAAATAAATTAGTTGCCTACCCTCAATTTAGATGCTGCGACCAAAGGTTACCTATTGCATCAAATTCTTGAAGAGCTTGTATCCAGGCAGGTTGCACCCGTTGGATGCCATAGTTTACTCAAATTTACACTTGACATGTCTTTTGGGGGTGTAAAATTTTAAATGATCCTGTAGAATGTTTAGCTGCATATACACCTCAAGCTTCAATTTTATTCAAAAAATGGGTACATCATACTAACTGCAGCCCAAAATCAACAAAAAAGCAGCTCTAGGTAGCTGCAGATATAAATTGTAAAGCTTCTGGTAACAACTATGTATAGCTTTTTTGCTCTCTTTCTCATGTAATTTGTTCCTATTAGATTGCTCTCACTATACTTCCTTTTCTTGAATTTGTTGCCTTTTTTCTTTTTCTTTAGGTACTTGTGTTTCATTAATACTAGGTCCTCCCTTGGACCCCTTGTACTCCATTTCAACCCATTTTGTCTATTTTAAAGGAACTTGCTCTGCATTTTACTTCATTTTCATCCTCTTCTTGATCATGGCTTACAAAGTGTGATTTTGATGCAAAAAATTTACGCTTAAAGGAAGAAAACTGATCCACACTTAGCCCTGCAAATGATTTAACACAACAAATAAATGTGCAAGAATAGTGAACATTTATTCATCCACAGAGGTAAGTAGTTTACACAGCAAAAGAAGTGAGAAGTAAAAAATAGCGATTTTATTAGTTCATAGGCATGGAGCCTGTTTACAATACTAGAGCTGCAAAATTTCATGTCTCTGAAAGAAATAAAAAGAAAAACCCTTTACAATGTGTAGCCAGATGTATTTATGCTCAATAGGTGGGAGAGAGAGAGAGAACCCTAGCCATCGCCCTATAAAGCCCTGAAATGTTTGCATGAAACAATACGATCTGCAGATGTAGAAAACATTCCCAATACCAGTGCCAGCATTGATTAATTTGATGACGAATGCTTAAAATCTCTGTGAAATTCGCTAAAAATGCAGCCCAGGCACGACGGCATGATAGAAAGAAGGTCTACAGCATGGGCACTGCTTTCCCTGAAAAAATTGCATCATAAACACATTAAAATCTTGCATGAAGTCCCCACAGCATGAGATTTGGGTAGCTACAAGATTGGTTGTGCGTTAATGGCCCTGTAGAGGGAGGTAAGTGTCCAAAATTGGCATTATCCTCTTGCCCTTTGCAATAGTCGGCCTTAACATTAGTTCTTATTGCCTCCCTCTGCCATGCCTTTGCTTTTCGCTACCACTCAAGCCCTTTGCTTCTTCTTTGTTGGGGGTTCCATGGGAACCAGGAACCAATGGTTCTTGGTTCCTATGGAACCTCCGGCTGCTTTCCTTCATTACCCTAGGGACTTAGTCATGGGAAGAAATCAATTGGCAGTTCCACAGGAACCAGGAACCTCCTAGTACCTATGAAATCGCTGACAAGGGGGTTCTTGATTGAGTTAAAAGCTCTGATCACTCGACAACTTAGCCAATTTTGGAATATTTTTCTTTTGGGGATCTGGCTGAAGTAAGAATAGGGGGAAAATAATGCAACATCAAAGGGCATAAACTCATGCAAGATAACCCATATAAAACCTCTCTGATTCTTTTATTACTAATGTGCTGTGAAGGGGCATAAAATGCTAACAGGGCCTTTATTGGTGGTCTTGTTGGCCCATGGTTTTATACCCATTGTATCATAATATTGCTTGGTAGTTTCCTATATTAACATGCCAATAAATACTTTTATATGGATTAGGATTAAGCATGTAGAAAAATATCTTATTGCATCGTGAACAATTGAGTTAATACAGTCAGTTAGTGCTGTGTTTTTCCTCTCAAGGTATTTCCCAAGTAAAAAGTCTTGTTATACTATTATTGTGCCATTATTTATTTTTGCTACATTTAAGATTCTGTTAGCTTTACTTCACTTTGAATAGGTTCATTGGTACCATTTCTCTTCAAGCAGTACTAGTGCGTATCAGTCTCTTTACTATTTTCAAACCGCTAATCTACGAAGAAGTTCGTAGCTATTTGTTTATAGAGTCAAACTTTTAAGGACTTAAAGGTCATTAAGAACATCATTGACAGCAAATTTAGTATCAGCATCAATCATTTCTGGATCTGCAAGTGGAACATCAGTTTCAGCTCATTCATCAGAAGTTGGTATCTTGCCTATAAGATCTTCAAATTCCCTGTGTAACTGTGTTTTATGTAGCACTTTTCATATGAGACCAATATCGGAAAATTCCTTACTCATGCTGACATCGGCAATATCATTTTCTCCCACATCATTACTTACTGAAATATGTATTTGTACCGAATCTCTTTTTCTACATAAAGTTGAATTTGAAGGTTTTTGCTGCGAAAACTTGTTGATTACCATTTAGAACATCCCAATTGACTGGACATTCTACCTAGTTACAAGAAATGAAGACCTGTTTAAACTAAGAAATGGAGATCCAGATATTTTGGGCATATGGAGGTTTTTGGGTTTTTGTATACACATTCAAGAATTATAGCTGCTATCATACAAAAATACAAATGATTCAACGTTGAGCTAGCAGATTGAAAAATCAGAACAATATTAATCACCAATGTAATTCATCATTTAAGGCATGTTTAGCAAGTGATTGAACAATATTTCTGATGAATCCTTTTTGTTTGTAGAACTACCCAGTTACCAACTGATCTGTAATTGGCTTGGATATTGCAATATGCAATTTTTCAATTACGTTTTGCAATATTCCTATTTGCTGATCCAATAAAAAATGCTATCAAAATCAATATGCATAAGACTAAAAATTGATGCGTGTTACAGCTATGGATACCATCACTATCTTCTATTTAATTTTTGATGTGTACGTACTGAAATGCATGCCTATAACGCTATAAATCAGATATCACTCTTTTATAGGCTATTATCAATGTGTGATTCTTCATACCCACAAATTCAGCGGTATAACAAAAGAAATATTGCGCTGTTCCCTTTTTAAGATTATTCTGATATTCTGATTTTTTTTATTAATTTTCTGATTTTTGATGTAAATCACTAACTGAAACAGTGATTCTAAATTGAAACTGATCATTAGAACTTGTTACCAATGAATACAACTTCAATTTCACCCATAATGATACAAACCGAAATGAAAAGAGCTGGTTATAGTCCAATATGAAAGGGATAGCCAACTTATCACTCTTATCATATACTCAGATACTTTTTAAGATTGCTTGGATGAATTGGGGCTTGTTGCTATTTTTTGGCTTCATAAGCATTTCTTTGCAATCTTAAAAAGTAACGAAAATGATGTGTGCCATGGAGTTTTATGTGGTTCCAAAGGTCTTAATTTTGGCTTGGCGGTGGGGTCAAGCTTCACTAGCATTGCTTTTGGCATCTTAAAAAGTCATGTAAATGATGTGTTCTATGGAGTTATGTGTGGTTCCGAAGGTCTTAATTTGAGCTTGGCGGCGGGGACTCCATCCCTCAACCACGCCTTGTATCACGATAGAGAGCCCTCCTTGGGTGCTGCCTAAGGACCCCATGAGGGGCGCTGCCCCTCGACCTCGCTCGATGTGCTGCCATAGACCATGTAGGGGGCGCTACCCCTTGACCCTCCTGGGGGTGTTGCCCCCAGACCCCCATTTG
The DNA here is from genome assembly GCA_018584345.1 of Thuja plicata. Taxonomy (NCBI): domain Eukaryota; kingdom Viridiplantae; phylum Streptophyta; class Pinopsida; order Cupressales; family Cupressaceae; genus Thuja; species Thuja plicata. The sequence continues at coordinate 4,266,726 of MU223775.1, forward strand.
ATTATTGAAGTACCTTTGAGTTTGCATAGTACAAGTCATTGTCCACACTCTTGTCATTTCTTTCCGAATATTACTTGATGTATACTTGTCATTTGGAAGACGACTTTTTATTTTGTGGGAGATGATGTAGTCAACATACAACGCCTATTGTTATGTTTGATAATATTGGTTATCTGGCAATCTATTAATTGTCCATATTAAGTTTGTTGTCACTCTTGGGTAGTTGTAAGTGTTGGTTGGTTGATGGTTGTGTTCCGCTTGGTGACCGTTAGGTCTTTTAATTATGTTGTGTATCAAGGAAGGTAGTATGGTGTAGTCAGATGAACTGTAATCCTTGGCCGACCATCTTTGGTCATTGTAATAATTTCATGAGTGAATAAAGACATATTTTGCTCCTGTATCTGGTACACATTGTCATCTTTATTATTACTTCATGTATTTCATTTATAAGATATAGTAGTAAACATGGGTATTTATTTGGGTTTTTTGGCTTTAGAGGGGCAAATTTGGTGGGAGAGAGGTACAAAGGTTAGTGTAATGTCTCCTTATGCAATTTTTTAGGGTTTTGTCTAGATTCTTAAATTGCAAGAGACTTCTTTCTATCCAATCCTTAATTTGCTACTAATGTATGTATTTAATATGCCTTGCAAATATGTATAGTGACAACATCCTTAATGGAGAGATTGATTAATACAAAGGTCTGCTATCTTGCAAGTGCGGTATTACCAAACAATAGTTCTGATATGATTCTTGATGATAGTATAATTGCAATATGATGGAGATTGCCTTTGATTGCTTTTGCCTGGTTTTGTTGATCTCCCTCCTCACCGCTCCTATTGAGGTGGGTCCCTTTACTATTGAGGTGGAAAGGGTTGTTGCAGTCGGAGGGCGGATCCACAGTCAGGGTGCTGCTTTTAGTCACAGGAAGATCTTAGATAACCTTGCTTTTCCAAGGGAGTTTGGAAAGTTTCAACCGATTGTTTGTTGGTTGAGCTTTGGTGGAGGTCTTTCATGACCTTGTTGTTCTTTTAAGTTTCTCTGTTGTGCACCTTGGATACGATTAATATGCTGTTAATGTGTATCTAGTGTGCTGCTGTTGTACCACGGGTCAGCACCCTCTTGCTGCTGCTTATTTCAAAAACAAAGATGACTTTATATCCCAAATGCTTATGCAAAAGAAATGCTGATGAAACAAAGATCGATCTGATTATATATGACATTGTATGTCTGATAGCGATCTGAATATGATAAGAGGTTTATTCAATAACTGCTGATGTAAGTATTGATCTGATACTATAAAGATTGTATCTATTATACTGATATAAACATGGGAGTTTAATATCGATCTGAATAGAAAGATCGGTCTTGGAGTTTTATGATCTTATATGAATCCAAATGTTTACAATGAATATTGCTTTTCCTGAATTATGTCTGTTTGTCTATGCAATGATCCAGTTGATAATCTCGATATGATGAGCGATCTGAAGTTGACTATCGCTGCCTCTGATATGCTTCTAGATTATGCGATGACTCTGATTTAATGGAGATCCCTTATGGATTAAAGGAATGATCAATACACAATCGCTATGATAGTGATCTTCTTATGAATATGTAATCGGTAGGATTACCACTGTTTCTGACTTATATCTATCTTGCTTATGCGATGTTATCCTTACATGCCGTCTCTGATTGATATCTCTATGCACATGCATTCTTGTGTCATCAATGGTGGAATAATTCCACTTGAAACTGCAATAAATATATAATGATCTGATTGAACGAATAATAGTTCCCTTTGGAAGGACGTGGTTGTGTCTTTTATATGCCATGAAGGGTTATGAACATGAGAAGTTGCAACTCTTCACAATCCTTATCAAATTGCACCACTTGGCAATTGAATATTTAACCCTTGGTAATCACACCTTATGTGGATAACTAATTGGTTGTAAGAATTAGTTAAGAGCATTTGATATACTTCATTTTTGGGTCGCCAATTATAGTAATGCTGTTTGTTAATTTTAGTTTGATGGATCTAAACAGATTGCTTGTCACCTCATACTATACTTGTTCGATATAATCAATTGCTCTTATGGAGACATCGATAAATGGATTGCTTTATGCAATATGCTGTTTCTGAGATTTGATTCCTCTTGATCGACGGAATGCTGTTCATGATCTTGATTAAGGATATTGTTGTTATTAATATAAGGATCTTGTTGTCTCATAACTATATTGCCTTATGGCTTAGTCAACTTGACTCAAGTCTTGAACACATGAATAGTCGGTTGGAGAAGTATATGATGTGTTTTGGATTCCAGACATAATTGATCACTTGGTTTTCTAATGTACCTTTCATGTATCAAACAATCCTTCTTATCACTGTCAATCCTTCAAGTTGATGCCTCATGAAGATTTCATCTAGAAAACTGTGAAGTCTTATAAATAAGACGATTTCCTTCGATATGATATCACTTCAGCTTTCATCTTGATGTCTTCCGTAACACAAACTGGCTCTGTCTACTGCGAGCTATCATCTTTCACCAAGGTAAAACAAGGCTAACTGATTTTAACTACCTAATGCTATGTACAATTGTTTCTTCTACTTGCTAACTAACTTGAAAGTGTCCTAGGTCTGCCACACCTGGACCAAACGTGTGTCTTATACTTGATTGGTTTCATGGATAGGATAGAGACATCACAGGCCGTGAGAAAAAGACGAGTAGCTTCACTGTGTTTTTTGTAATCAATTTTGATTTTCTGTTAAGTGAATTACAGTGCAGAATTTTGTTGTGGTTTGTATGTTTTCTTGGATAACATGGGAGCATTCTCTTCCTTATTTGTCTCAATATTTTTAAAATTAGTACTTTAGTTCTTTGTTAAAGTTGACTTGCAAGCACAGAGGTTTTTATCAGCATCACTTATGCCAAAAGAACCAAGCATACTTGGATGCTCAAATACTATCATGCCAACACTATGAATCATGATATAGCATCCGGATTTCATTTCTATCGCGTGGGAAAAATCCTCTAAGAGATTTGTGATGACATGCACCTTTACACTTTTCCATCTTTAACATGGATCAAGCAATGAAGTTTTCAAACTCTCCATACAATCCTCTTCGACATGATGAGGAATTAAAATATCCCCAAGCAACTACAAGATCAAGGGCTTCCATATGAAATCACCACCACATTTTTGTTGCACCACTCTGATATCAAAATTAGTATGATGATAATGGCAGGCTGGGACCCTCATGAGTATGGACCAATCTTCTTGTATAAAACCTGCAATGAAGTTGCAACAGCCAAAATTTATTCTACACGTCATCTAGAACAGATGTACAGTAGTTGGGAGAATTTTTTTGTACAGTTCCAATGGCTGAATGTGATATCCCCGAATTAGCAGGTTCTGGGAACCTGAATATGGTTAACTCACCAGCGCGACCCTCGTGAGTTGACAGTTTGTTTTGAGGGTCTCAGCGTTCAGATTCTATTTCTGGACTTTCTATAGTTGGAGGCCAGTTACTATTTCTGGCAGGGCAGTTGAAGACCAGGTTGATTAGCTATTCTTACAGTGGATGCAGGAATCGTCATCAGAGGTACAATTAATATTAATTAATGACAATATGTTATTAATTAATAAAGTGACTATAGTATTATAATAATAATAACTTATTATTATAATACTTTTAGAAGTTGACGTTTTGAAGACTGCTTAACTGGAATTGGTTTTTAGAAACTCTTGCATTCAAGGAGTTATATATTCGGGCTTATTTGTGAAGTTGATCATCGAATATAATTTATAAAAACTTGGTATTGAGAATTGTTCTCATTATTTCTGAGCCCTTGCTGATTTAAAAGGGTCAAATTGGTTCTGGAAGACTGATTCTTCTTGGAACTAATCTCGATTGATCGCTGATGTATGGTCATTCATTTCTTCCTCGTGCTGTTGTAAATGATTGAAGAATCTCTAAAAATTGTCCGTAGTTGAACTAAGACCTGCCTAAGAGGTCATCTTGTATCGAATTGGGAGAAGTTAGGCTGGAAGTCGATTTTGTTTGCTGGGCAAATGTGCTGAACACCCACGCCTTGGATATAGGTTGGATCGAAGTTGTGATGAACCTCAAGCGCCTGGGATAGAGGCTGGATTGAAGACGAGTGGAAGTGAATATAGCCACGTGGAGTTGGGAGCTAGGGACAAATCGCGGCAGGTATCATCTGACACCACACAGCTGAATCACCACTGAACGCTGCGGGTAGGAGTTCAGACTCCATTCACGCCACCAACAGTCTCTAAGGAGTCATGCGGGTGGCTATTACAAGCCGCGTCTATTCTCCACGGCAGTTCGGACCAGTAGCGGCAAAGCACGGATTGGAATCAGGTTTTTGTTGTTATTTTCAGTATACATTTAATAAGAATTTGCTGTTGGAAATTGGTATTATGTGAATTAA
>MU223775.1:4290788-4309055 GCA_018584345.1 Thuja plicata
TCTTTGCTGATTTAGATCTCTATTCTGATTAAGACTGGATCCTTACTGATCAGATATTCTATTGCAGCTCGGAGTGATCTGTACTCAATCAGAATCCTATCTGATTTCGCCTTCACTCTTCATGTCATATAATTCCACACTTCTTGCACACACTCTTGCACACATTCAATCCAAACTTGACCTTTCATATATATAATGAGCCCTGTCAAGTCGGCTTGAATACACTTCTAAATAATAAATCATAATTCAGTCGGCCTCATATAATCAATTAATTATAGAATGTAAATCACTGTTAGTCGGCTGGCACTGAATGCCCGACCATGACTGAAATGCCTGAGTGACTCGGTCAACACTGAACTTCTTCAATACCCGACTGAACTCGGTCAACACTAAAACAACTCATTCTATTCACCAACTGTGCTCGGTCTGAATGTAGACATTTGTGTATCATCACTACATAAGTGTATATACATGTGTAACATCAATGACAATACACAATTGAATAATTGTCTTCAACAGGGAGGATTGTAATGTCACCAATTTTAATAAAGTGACGTAATTAAATTAATTAATTAAGTAGTCCCAAAAATTAGATAATATTATAAAAGACTTCTTTAATTAATTGATTTAGTTATAAAATAAAAGGGGGCCAAAATAATAAATAAAATGATGTCAGTCCATTGTACCCTTCTAGATACTTCTTGGAGCCCTTTATAAGGAGGCGGCTGACATTGTAGGAAATCATTGTGGCGTTATCTTTTATTGTGTATTTACGATTCCAATTGGAATTGAGTCTTTGTGGAAGACCCTTCATAGTCTGTAATTGCAGTTTCAGTGGTTAGCAACCACCCTAGTTTGCCGTTGGAGATATCACTTTAGATATTTCACTGTGTATTTCATTGTCAAATTTGTAAAGTCTTCTTGCGAAGTTAAATTTGTGCATCTGGATATAATTTGAGAATATAAGTCTCCAATTGATAGCAATTTATTTCTATGGTTTGCATATGCTCTGATCTATGATCTATTGTGTTACCTTGGATTATAATAATAGTCATTCATATTTCTGAATAGATCGAGTATAATATTCAGTCGTTAGGTGTCGGGTGTCGAAGGGTGTCAAAGGGTGCCAAAGGGAGTTGAAGGGTGGCAAAGGGAGCCAAAGGGTGCGAGTGTTGAAGGTACCAAAGGGTGAGTGTCGAAGGGTGCAAAGTGTCGAAGGTTGAGTATTGAAGGTGCTGTGTGCCAAAGGGAGTCAAAGGGTGCCGAGTGTCGAAGGGAGCCGAAGGGTGAGAGGACTTGGTGCCGAACGTTGAGAGGACTTGGTGTCGAAGGAAATATTACCATATGGAGGTGATGAGTAACTTGTTGCATGGAGCACCACTGTAGGGGTGAAGTTGTGGACCGTACGGGTCATTACATGAAGCCTTTGACTGTGTCATATGGTATGGTCGATGTGTGGAAGGCTTGGAAGCCGCACAGGGGTATCAGTACATTACAACGTTCTTGCCAAATGATGAGATTCCTAAGACCTATCAACTCCATACAAATTTTCTGATTTATGGTCAGCATCATGCAACACTAAATCCGATTTGTTTTTGAGGTTAATATCAACACCATCAATGCTATTAATGTCATGTCCCCATTTTTGCATCTTCCTAAGCATTAGTTATTTTTAGAGGTTAGCCTATTACTAGTGGTCCCCGTAGGCTAATGTGGTGATTAGGGGGCCCTTTGATGGCGATTCAGGTTATTTAGTTGACCATTTGGGCATCTATTTCACTACTGTCCATCTCAGTGCATCAGTTTATTTGTGGTTTTCCTTTCAGAGGTCTTTCAGGCTTTCTTTATACACACTAGTTTTAGTAAATCACTTGGATGTTTGTGTCCATACTATTTATGTTAAGTCATCTGGATGATTAGAGGGCACCATAGTTATATCGGAAAAGTTGCTAAGATCAGTTGTTGGTTTGATATTTGGCAATTAATGAAGTTTAGTGATTTAATTTAATTAATTAAAATCTAATCGAGCATTGACTTCAATATAATTAATTAAGTTAACTATCTTTATGATTTAAGGGGATATAAAGGGTCAAGTGTGCATTTAGTATAGGAATGTCATGAAGTAGTTAATTATCATGCCAAATGGGGTGCCAACTTATGGATTTATAAGGATATTAAAGTGACTTTATATTAAGATGAGAGTTAATTTAAATCTTTATAAGAGTTACTTTCAGCATTTGGGAATGTCGACTGAAAGGTTCTTCAAGGATTAGAGTCTTTTGCCGTTTCTAGCGATAGACCTATTTTGAGATAGATAAAAACATGGAATGACTGGGCATTTTATTTTAGTTTGGAGTGGCAGAAAAACAAAGATATTTTTTATCATGTTATTGGGAATTTGTGGGGTTGAACTGTAATTCATTGAACTATTGAGCCAAGATTGGGAGAATCTGGTGCATTTACGGAGGTAGGAGTCAAGTTGAGCTGCCACGCGAGTATTTTCACTTCAGCGTAGGTCCATTGGAGAGTTTGCGTGAGCTCCCAATAGGGGCCGACTAATAAATTCCCATGGTGCAAAGATTGTTATGCTTGGAGATCATGGAAGTTGAGAGTATGTGAGTGTAGAAAGAGCTTGGGAGTTGAACGACTCTGATACATCCTTTGGCACTCGAACCTTGGTTTCTGTCTTCCTCAGCATGGTTGGTGAAGTCTAGCCACCCGTGTTTTTCCAAAACTGGTGCTTCCTAATCAACACTTGAGGGGACGACTTGAGAAGGATTGTCTGGTCCAATACCTTGTTGGAATGATTTAGACTATTGGGCTCCTTGTTTGAGTCGTTTGGTGTATTCTAATGTTGGTTGTGGTTGAGAACCAAGAATAGGCAAATTTACAAGGGCAAATCGGCTCAGTTTTGTGACATCGTATATTCTTATTGGTGGCTTAATTTCTTTGGTGAATGAAACTGAGGGAATGCAAAGATTGAATTTCTTTAGCTCATATTGCATGTACACTTCGTGAATGAATATTTCAAACAGTTGATAGCTGCTAAATAATATTTCATTGGGTTTTATTTAATTGATTTGTGGACTTCAGAGAGAGACAATATTCATTGTAGGCTTCATATGCTAATACAGTCGTGGTAAATGTTGGAAAACTTAGAACAATTTAGCATGGAAATGTGAAAGACATCTGGAGGCATTTAAATATATTAAGGAGGGTAAGATTTATATATATTAGCGGAATGAGTATTTATTTCACTGACCTTTAAAGAAAGCTGAGTGATTTCAGGCTCTCTTAATGGAGTATTGGCAGCATGATAATATGTTGATGTGACGACGTCAATGTGCTTACATTTTTCTGCAGAGCTTCCTTGGAACATGGAGTCCTCTATAATGAATATTGATATTGTCCATGTATGCTGACAGATTTCAGACTTCCTTCAAAAGTTGAGGCTTCTTGCAAACAAGGTTAGATGTTTTGTTGTTATTACAGCATTGGTACCATAATACATTTGAACTATTTCGATACTCTTGAAAGATACCTGTTTGGAGCTTTAGTCAATTGTTTATGCTTTGCTTTAGATTTAGTTACATTTAAGTATTTGTGATTGTGTATGTGAATGAAATCATTACAAGCCCAATACACAAGAGCTACATTATCGAAGAATGGCCAATTGTTTGATATAATAAGGCCAATTATTTGACATAATAATTCAAGACCATAAGCATGGAGGGAAGGGCAAACTTTTGAGGTCCAAGATTGCAAACAGGCCGTACAGTGAATGCAAATAATTGAACTAACTTAGAAAATCAGGAAACTCTTAAGCATGATAACCGTTTGACAATATACTTGAAAATCTTAAGCATTGAAAAATTAAAACGGAGTGCAAAAATTTTGGTATCCAACTGGGGTAGGTCGGAGCTCTCTGTTACACACGCTTAAGCTGAGAGAGCTCGTATAAAATTTCATTCAGCAAACCTGGCATATTATCTGCACTTTGGAATATATTTTCTGTGTTTGTAATTTTTGAGTCATTGCAGCAAACGAGCAACATTTGGGAAGTGATTAACAGACTTTGTATAGAGTTTCGGAAGGCAAAGATAAACTACAACAAAGACAAAGACAAGCTACAACAAGTGTTCAATGAGGAAATGGTGGAGATTTCTTGACAAGGGATTTTACAGTCTATGTCTGCACTATCTGCAGACAGATTGACAACATTCTGAGAGGTTAAGGTCAGAGATTATATGCCTTGGTTGTTCTTTACTTGTAATAGATCATTATTCTCTATTATTTCTGCATTATCAGTTACCTTGTATCAAAAGGTAGTTGTTGGGTTTTGGTTCATAAGTAGAAGACTCATGCAATGTTGAGTATTGCTTTTGTACAATCAAAGATCTATTGATGCAATGTTGAGTATTGCTTTTGTACAATCAGAAATCTGTTAATGGTTTTCTGCCTTCCCAAATTGTATGCATTCCTTGTGTGAACAAAGTGAAAGGATTGTTTGTGTTTGTTACTACACACTTGATATGCAAAACATATGCTGAAACTTATCATTCCATATTGTAAGCAAACTGTTTGACAAATTTATAGTGAGTGGAAAAGTAAAAAATTAGTATCAGAATAGGGTTGGCTTCTTACAATGGCATAACCTGTGGAAGTGTGCACCAGATTTGGTGGAATTCAGCTTGGATAAAACAAGATGAAGAAAATGGCAGATTAGAAAAGTGATTTTTTCTCAAAAGAATTCAATGATACATTTAATGGTGATCAACTAACGGACTTGCAGAAAGAAAAAGTAGGAAATTGGCTCTAAATAATTGGTTTACAATTGGAGTCCATGAAATTTCTTGATGTTGTTCTCTCTAAGTTGGAGGAATTAGACTCATATTTGTCCAAAGAAGATCAATCAGATTGGAGGTTTCTGAATTGGGCTTTGCAACCCTCAATGCTCGCTTTGGGCTAGCACAAGTTCATGGAACATCCTTATGAAGAGGTGAGACTTGTAGTTGCTTCTTGTCATAGTGAGATCATAAGAATAGCATCTATAATGATGACATGATGAAGAAGGTTCTATAGCTGATTGTGGAGAGCTTACATGGGTTACATGATGTCAAAGCCCCTACTTTTGGTAAGAGGGCTAAGATTTTAGAAATTATGGCAAGAACAAGATCATTTATCGTTGTGTAGGATTTCAAGTGTGATAAATTGATTCTTCAATTGTTTCAATGCTTCTTAGCTAAAATCAGGAAACATTATCTAGACAATGTGAGGGCTTGCATCCAAACCGTTATGTCCTTAATCCTAGATGATGATGATGATATCTACAAGCAACTGCAATCAAACTTGTTGTCCATTTAGAAGAAGGAACAAACTATATCACCTATTGCTTATGAGTTCTCCAAAAGATTGGTTGAACATAAATTTGAAAGGTTCAAAAAAAAAAATGACTGAAAATGAACTAATCTTAATGAGTTTACAAGTCTCCCAAAAAATGTAAGAACCAAATGAGAAGGGAGCAGATTTGTTTCACATGTCAGGAGACTTGGACACCTAGTCACAACTGTGGGCTTGGTAAGGAAGATAAGTTAGCCAAAGAGGTTTGGACCAGTGATGAAGAAGATAGAAATTCAACAGTTTTGTTTCAACAAAATAACACAAATGCTTGCGAGGAGATATTGCTATAAATAAAGGATGTACAAATCTGTATATTGGTGACTTGAAAATTGTTACTGACAAACATTTTGATGAGGATGGTCTTACTCAAGGAGTGAGCATGTCAGAGTCTCAAGATGTTTCCAATAAGATGCATGAATCTTCATATGGTGAGAAATCACTTGAGAATGATGACATAGCAACAACCTTGACTTTGTATGTAGGTCAATCAAACAAGGAGTTTGAAGCCTATGATGACATTGACGACAACCTTGAAAGATGTGATGAATCATGTGGTCTTTATAGAAGTAGTTCACTTGTGCATGATAGTGTTTACGAGAACCAATCAAAGAAGGCATTTCAAGATGATGGTGTTGAGTCATACTTTGAAGGATCAGCTGAAGATCATTGATGATATAGTTGTTGCAACTTTAGTACATTATGATGATACTCACAGGATCATTTAAGATCTTTATGGGAAGGATCAGATTGAAAGGAGACAAAGGGGCATGGAAGGTGATTCTTATTTTGCTGACTTGCACGTGGTCAAAGTAGCCCTTGAATCTGTGAAATCTGAATATTTGTATTTTACTTTCAAACATTAATCATATCTTAAAGGTTACTGAAGTATATGCTGATAAATTGAAGGGAAAAAAACTTTAATTTGAGAAGTTAATCTCGGTGTCTATGGCTACAGGGAGGGACAACTTTGTTACCCAACATTAGGTTGCAAGGATTGTGGTTATCTTAGTCGTATCTCAGAGTTCTCTAGAATTAGGGAGGGTCTCAACAGTAGGCTCATTTTGTAGAGCGTTCTGAAGAGAAGGGGGCAACCTTCTATACATTCGTGACCAAAAGACCTGTAGATTATGTCTTTTGTAGGGTAGTTAGCACGATGACCATTAAGGGAGGGTAATAAAATATTGTAATGTTTCTGTAATGATTATCTTAGTTGGTTTAGGAAGTTTCCTTTTCTGCATTCTGGTATCGAGTGTTTCGTTTAGAAACATCGTCTTATAATCTCTTATAAATAGAGTCTTTCGTCTCTATTATATATATCGATATATAATAAAAGAGGGCAAGGGACACGCCCCCATGTATCCTTGATATTATGAACCCAATAAACACCTTGTGGTTTTGTAATCAAAATCTAAGACCTTAAGGGAAGCATATGGTAATTATCAAATCATCAACAAAAATGTGAAATTTGGATTACATCATCTTATAATACATTCCAAAAGATTTTATGTACTATAATTTACAACTATGCTTGGTTAAATCATAGGGAAGTAGCACCTAGTTAAGATGCCATGCAACCTATAACTTAAGTTGTCAATTAGGTACGAGGTTGGGTGTGGGTTTGGAGTTTAGGATTGCACTACGACATTTTTTTTAGGGTTTAGTAGAATTGGCTATGGTTGCTATATATATATCATAGGGAAGTAGCAGCTACTTAAGATGCCATGTAACCTATAACCTAAGTTATCAATTAGGTACAAGTTCAAGCATTGGTTCGGAGTTCAAGGTTGCATGTATGATAATTTTTTTGGGTTTAGTACAACTAGGTATATGTATATATACATATTATCTATATATATACATACATATACATATGTAAACATACATGTGTGTGTAGATACACACATATACCATTTTTGAATGTTGTTGATTGTATTTTGCATTGGTTTGACATATTTAAATTTTGAACAATTAAATATATATACAATGTTTGGATATATATACATTTTTAAATGAATACAACTGGTTTAAATGAGAATTGGATTTGTTGAAATATGACATGTTTGCATGAGTGATTTCTTAGGGAAAGTAGTCTTATTTTCCTTGTTTGTGTTTGGTTTGCGTTCCTAGGAATGGGTGTCGAATATGGATAAATAGATAAGGATGGTCCTCTTTTCAAGACCTTTATTTTAAAAGTTCTTTGATCAAAGATATGCATTCATTGAAATAGATGAATTAGCCTAGAAAATTATATATTATGTTTCTCTACCATATCCTGATAGTAAGACATTGCATTTCATTCAAACAAATGCGTGTAGGTATATCAGATTGCACTAGGTTTCCTTCTTGCTTATTGTTTCTAGGTAGCTAGGTATTTTTGTGCAAGGTAGGGTATCTTTCGTTTCATGAAAAGTTTTAGGGGAGCATAAGCTTCATGGTTGGGCGAAAAAGCGTCTGAGTCAAGTTCTCGTTTCTTGAAGCAGATGATTGTTGAGGTCAATGGCGTTCAGACCTATTCTCTATATTTTCTCTATCATTTCTTAAATGTATCTTTTACATTGTACCTCATATGGTATTGTGTTGGACATATGGCATGTGATGCCTAACTTTGTACTATTGTTATATCATGTGCTAATGCCTTGATTAAGCACTATGTTATGGAGATGTATTTGTCATTTAACATGGTTTCCTTCTTGCTTATTGTTTCTAAGTAGCTATGCATTTCGTGCAAAGTAGGGTATCTTTTGTTTTATGAAAAATTCCTGGGGGAGCGGAAGCTTCATGGTTGGGCGGAAAAGCGCCTGAGTCAAGTTTTTGTCTTTTGAAGTGGATGACTGTTGAGGTCAATGGTGTTCGGAGATCTATTGTCTATATTTTCTCTATCATTTCTTAAATGTATCTTTTATATTGTACTTTATATGGTATTGTGTTGGACATATGGCATGTGATGCCTAACTTTGTACTATTGTTATATCTTTTTCACTTGCTAATACCTTGATTAAGCACTATGTTATGGAGATGTATTTGACATTTAACATGGTTATTGAGTTATTATCTTCCGTTTTTACTTTATTGCAGTTATGCGCATTTATTTATTTGTGAGATAAACGTTGTAAGAACCCCAACTGGTTCTAACTTAACACCTGAAATATCCCTTGCAATTTTGTTTTTAAATCTTCACTTTTGTGTCATGTGCATTTCGTCAAACAGTTGTCATGCTTAATTAAAAACATTACTTCAATATGTTGTCATAAAAAACATACTGGCGACATATATAAAGTTTGAAATTGTTGAACAAGAGACATAGACATTAAACCAAATAGTTGGCATTCAATAGATGATGGTGATGTTCAAGACATCACACCAAATATTTTGACAAACACTTGACCAGCATCTATATAAACTCATAATTCTGAATTTTTTCAACCAACTCTACACTGAAATTCTTATTCTCAAAACTAGACAATTTACCAAGGCAATATAATATTTATGAAATTTATCTAAATTTATTGAGAGGAACCTGTAGCTGAACACATGCAATCACATCCAAACCTGTCACAAAGAAATCTAACGCTGCTCCACATAATCAACAAATTCACTAAAAACCCCAGCCTCTAGCTGTCGAAAATGGGTGGCTCTCCAAACCCCAATCGCTGCCCTCTAACAATTTGCTGCTGCACTATATAACCTGCGACCAGCACTAATTCAAAACGCAGGTCCCATCAATGCTGCAATCTGTAATAATAAATCATTTCTCTAACTTGCAATCACTCTCTGAGATAAAACTTTGAATACTTCACTCAATTTGAACACCATTCAAAGCACAATGGTGGCTCTGTATTAAGCCACCCACTAGCACAATTCATTGGTATAGTTTCAGCCAATTCAAAGTGCACAAGACTTTGAAGAATTTACAATTCGTCAAGCTGATATTTTGAAACCCTTGTTTCAATTTTTTCTCCAAACATCAAAGTTATCAAATCCACAATAGAATGATGAAAAAGAACTCATGTGAGTCTTTTATAACTTTTGTGGGAGAATTCACACACTTTTCCAGCCAATGTGGGATAAATAGATATACTTTTCCTTTTAATAATTCTTTTACTACAATACTTTAATTAATACTTTTGCTTAGGCTTCAATGAATTAATTGGATAAATGGCCTCTTCCAATGATGACTCAAGCCTCAACTTAAGTGAAATTATAACTTTATAATAAGCCATTGAATGATTAAATAATAATTTGGCCATCAAAATTATAATAACTCCTAAATTACTTATCATTTAAATATGTCGTCTGAAATAGGAGTCACACCTAATATTTCCCCACGCGACCAAATGCACTTTCCAAAAATAGAAAGGGTCCTTCTCGATCAACCTCAGACTTATTATAGATATTAAGTATATGAAACTAAGCCTAAATGAAGTCCAATTTGAGCCAAACGAAGACCAAATTGGAACATACGAAATTCTGGAGAAGATAAGAACCTCCATTAACTAAGTCTCTGCCATAGAAGACCCTCTATCCACAGTAATTAGCCTACGAGGGACACAATAATAGGCTAATCCCTCAAATTCCAATGCTCATGAAAATGGGGACATTACAGTCCTCCCTTCCTGAAATTGTTTGTCCCCAAACAATCTCAAAAAAAAGAACACATAAATCCACATGGATCCCAAGGATAGAAGTGTGCAATCTCCCTGTGATCACATGTCAACTCCTATGATGAAAACCCCATCCACTGAGCTAACCAGAACACATTGTCACCATGCCAACCACAACGATCCGCACAACCTGCAGTGCTAAACTAGTCACTACCTAGATCCCAGTAGAGATGAAACTCACAACCATCCACACCAAGGAAGAATGTATATCCAATACCATCTAATAAACTAGAACTCCCTGCCCATCCTACCAATCTGCTCTGTGTACGAAGCCCATTTGTGCAACAGGGACAAGTACTCCCGTAACCCAGATGTCCATCGTTTGCAATACCATCCTAGATATACTGACCCTGTAAGTCGCCTCCTGCTAACTTGCAGTAACCAACCCATCAACTGCAGATGGAGTAAACCCATCCCAAAAAGAATGGTATAACCTTGGAGCCAACCCACACCGACCTACAAACAAGTCCTCAACCGGTGGGTCAAAAGAGAAATGATGAGCGCTCCTCACTGTGTAATCATGGTGAAATGCTCCAATCTCTGTCAGAGGCTCATCAATAACAAATCGAGAATCAAGAGATGGCTCCAATCTCTGTCTCTGAACAACTGGTTGGGCAGGATCTTGGGCAACTCTCTCAGCAAACCCAACCACAAAATCCCTGTGAGGAAGCATTGTAGTCAAAGTATCTACAATTGTCCCCACTAGAAGCTGAATATCGCGAGAACCCCGGATGAGTGTACCCTCAGAAGTCCCGAAAGGTCCCTCTTGCAAAATCGGACTCTCAAGCAAGTACTCCATGAACGACTCTGTGCAGTAGAAATTATAAGAAGCAACATCAACTTGCTCCCCTGCAATCCATAACTGATCCCTCTGAAACTGTGGCACTACCAACTACCTACCGCTATCAACTGTATGAGATGAAGGAATAGGTTTGCTTCTGGTAGAAGGAAACAAATCATCATGAAAGCTCGTCTCCAAACCAGATGATACCCTGTCCATGTCCTGTGAATCAAAGGGAGAAGTGTCAGAAACTGGCACACAACTCTCTAACGAATCCACTCCTGCTACCTCAGAATTCTCGACAACCTGCTCCATATCATCTGTCATTATGCTAACAACTGGAGGACCTGGTACTTGAAGACTCTCTCTGCAATCCTCCACTGAAGCACCCACCCCCTCTATGTCCACTGCATCTGTCTCAAGGATGGATGTAACTGTGTCACCAACACATCCATCACTGCCAACTGTGGAAGCTGACTCACCACCAACCACTACTATATGCAACTGAACTGGATCTATGGCTGGCAAAGACAAAATCCGCTCCAACTCCACAATCACCTCTCCCAAGGGCAACTGTGACTCCTGAAGAGCCAATTGGATTGTCTCTAACACCCCAGTAGTTGCCTAAAGATCATGGGTGAGCTCAACTACCTCCTCCTCTTTCCCTAACAATGCCTCATAATAGGTGCCACCCCACTCAAGCAATTGCTCCTTATCAGCTACCAACTATACATAGCTCTGCCTCAAAAGCCTAATAGCCTCTCGAAGCGAATGAATCTCTGTTAGGGAAAGGTAACTACCACTATGCTCATCTGTCATAGGAGCACCCCAACCATAAACAACCAACATATGTCGAATATCATCATAATTCTCAAGAGATGAAGAAATATCTCTATTACTCACCCTCAGCTATCTGGACACAAAATGTCTCTGCATGCCCTGGCTCTCTTGTACGCTCTCAGTCTCACTGATCGCACTGTGGTAGGAAACTGTATCCACCAAACTCACCTCATGATCACTCTTCTCATGTGCGCTAACACCTCACACATGTCCACCAATGAGGTATCGCTATTGGGTACCTCTACAAATACCTCATCTGAAGGAGTGGAAGCCTTGGCTATAACAAACTCCTGCCACTCATATGCTACCCCATCCTCATCCGCGAGTCCCTGTAAAAAAAGGTTCCTGGGACCCATCACCATCAGATGACAACTCTGAGTCAACACCCAATGTCTAGTATGAGAAACTAAACTCATTGCAACAAACATCCTCATACCCAATATCAGAGGTATCCATAATGCTAGTATCAACATCGTCTAACTGAGACCCCTCTGCTATCTCCGGGTGCATACCTGACTCAACGTCATCATGAGAATCATCAACACTGTGGCATCACCTGACTCCTCTGTAGCACTCCACTCTTGAGTGTCATCACTGGGTAACTCCATGCTCACATCCTATGTACAGGAAAAGAATGTTGTCTCCTGTACTGACTCAACACTGCGACTGCTGTCATAAAAATCAGAGCTGTTAGAGCTCATATCCTCCTCGCAGTCCTCAAAAATAACACCATCATCTAAGGTGTCAGAATCCATAGTGGTAATGACAACATGCTCCGCACTCACACTATCCACAGCATCATCGACCGACTCACATAAAGGAATGTTGTCCGGAAAATTAGATCCTGTATCACTAGTACTGCTACCAACTGATGTAAAACTGCCATCAATGGTGGTGAATGTGTTGTCAGCCTGTTTCGTGTCACTAACTCTGGTAGGCTTAGGATGCTGAAACTCCATACCGCTATCTTCCAACAAGACAGACACATCCACATGCCCCTGTAAAGAATCTCCACCCTCAGGTGTGCAAATAGGACTAGTCGCTGATTCACTAAGTACAGAAACATCTCTACCACAATCAGTAGCTGCTGAAAACTCATCATGGAGATCTCTTGATGTCTCACTTGTAAAAAACTCACGTCTCTCCTCATGTCTTTTCTGTGAAGAGGACCTATTGAACAAAGAAACCAAGTAATTCATTACTTTATCAACAATTGTCGTATCTGAAAGTTTTGCATGAAGTCTTCCCTGAGTTTGCCTCAGTTTCTCCATGTTTTTCATCATGGCATTTGTCTGTTGCCTGAGATTAGACATACTGTCTAACTGGTTTCCATGTTTTCTTGATTTCTTGTGTCTGTCCATGACTGAAATAATAACAAGAGTGCTGATCACTGAAGTCAAACAATTAAGCCCAATGAATTCCACCCCAACAAAATGGCAGGAAACCGCTCTGATACCACTGTATTGTCCCCATTTACATGAGCATTGGAATTTGAGGGATTAGCCTATTATTTGTTCCCTTGTAGGCTAATTATTGTGGATAGAGGGTCTTCTATGGGAGAGGCTTGGTTAATGGAGGTTCTTATCTTCTCCAGAATTTTGTATGTTCCAGTTTGGTCATTGTTTGGCTCAGATTAGACTTCGTTTGGGCTCAGTTTCATATACTTACTATTTATAGTAAGTCTGAGGTTGATCGAGAAGGACCCTTTCTATTTTTGGAAAGTGCATTTGGTCACGTGGGGAAATATTAGGTGACTCCTATTTTAGACGGCATATTTAAAGGATAAGTAATTTGGGAGTTATTATTATTTTAGTGGCCATTTTACTATGCCGTCTGAAATTACTCCCAAATTACTTATCCTTAAATATGCCGTCTGAAATAGGAGTCACACCTAATATTTCCCCATATGACCAAATGCACTTTCCACAAATAGAAAGGTCCTTCTCGATCAACCTCAGACTTACTATAGATAGTAAGTATATGAAACTAAGCCCAAACGAAGTCCAATCTGAGCCAAACGAAGACCAAACCGAAACATACAAAATTCTGGAGAAGATAAGAACCTCCATTAACCAAGCCTCTGCCACAAAAGACCCTCTATCCACAATAATTAGCTTACGAGGGACACAATAATAGGCTAATCCCTCAAATTCCAATGCTCATGAAAATGGGGACATTACAAATCAGAAGTAGTGAGGTGCCTTGGCATTGAGCCTAAAACTATATTGTAACCAGTTCTTCATATTGTGAGTTGGATCTCACTTTGGTTTTTCCCATCTTGGGGTTTCCATGTAAAAATCTGGTGTTCATGATATGTTGTTCATTGCTTTATCTTTCTTTGTTATTAAGTTGATTAAAGTTAATCGATGTGGATTTAAGATTGAAAAAGTTTAAGTATATGTTTAAGATTGATTCACCCCCCTCCCCCCTCTTAGGCTTGTGGTGTGTTCAGTTATCTTGTTTAAACAACCAACAATGTTCTTTGCCCCTTTTAAAAAATGCTTTTGTGGGATCATTCTCCTTAGTTGCCATTATGTGTGTTATTTTTTCAATCATGGGATCTATGCCATCATATGTTTTTACCAAACATGGCCAATCTATATTAGCCAAATTAATTGTTTTCAATGTTCATGACAGGCTCGATAAACTTCAAGATGTATTCCATATGAGCCTACTAATCATTATATAACCTTTTAGGCCCTCTTTTAATTTTGTCTGCCTCCATGCACCCGAAAGGTTGATAATGACTTTAGTGCTCAATGCCTCTCACACATTCACAAGTTGTCTCAAGAAGATTGTGTGCAAGATGTGAATCAAGTCTCGACAACCTAATATAGTGTAAAAAAAATTGAAATTTTCTACAAACTTAAGGTGAATTTAGAAGGCATTGAAATTTCACAAACTTAACTTCTACAGCTCCAACTTGGATAAATACCTAAAGATGTTTTGTCACAAACATCTGAATCTCCTTGCCCTCAATGTAGATTTCTTTCATCCACTCTATGTGCCAATCTTTTGCATCACCAACTTAGGGAGTAGACGGTACATGGTGTCCAAAAAATATGTCCACGTGTTGCCTCAACCAATGAAATTGATGCTCTGCAATTATTAATGTTATAATGTCCCCATTTTTAGCAGGGTCATTCAATGGATGGTGCCAGGTCATTATTGCGATCCTCGTGGTCTGGCGAGGTGTTTAGAGGGTCATTGGTGTGAACTTACTATTTATAGTAAGTCAATAGATAGTTCCGATGAGCTCAGATGAGTTAGAGTGAATGATGCTCTCAGTTTTCATTTCTGGCTTCCGGTTTGGGCTCCAAGAATCTTGGAGAGAGCATCTATTTTTAGCAAGTCACCCCCGTCAGGTTCGTTCATCATCTTTTATCATCAGAATCACTCCAGTGCAGACAAATTTCGATTCTGATTCTTCTTCAGTTGTTTTCGCAAGACGGGTGAATTATTATTATTTAATTAAATTTGCTAAGATTGCCATTATTGTTGGTATTATATGTTGGGCACCTTAGTGTTATAGCTCGTCGGAATCGGGGTGAAAAGTTTAAAATCTTGGGCACAAGAAACAGGGACCTTGCGTGTCATAATTTCATGATATTGATGAAAAGGTCATTTTTGGAGTCAAATGAGTTAATAAATTATATTACTCAATATGTGCCTAAGTATAAAAGTGCTTCAAGTGAAAAGTGTGTGAGAGAAGACACTTTTTAATTATAAAAGAAATAGGCAAGGCATTCATTCATCATCGATTGAATATATTATATTTTGTTTGTTTTCTCTGAGGAGAAGTTTTGATTTGTAAATCAAATCCCTTGCTGAGGTATAAGGGTTTGATATTGATTTGGTTTAGCATCTGGAAGACTGATTCTCCTGGAGCTATTCTTTAATTGGCTGCTGAAGTATAACCAATTTCTCTTCCTTCATACTGTATGCCTGTATCTTGGAGGAAGAGAGTAATTCTGAATCTGGATTGTTATTTGAATTGTGATCTGCATAAGAGGTCGAATTCATTTCTGCAGAGAAGTTAACAGCTGGATGTGCCTATCTGAGCTGCGTTTTGCATTGGTGGATTCCCCTTCAGCATTTCGGGATCCTCTTTAGTATTTTGAGTGGCTGCTGGACCCGAGATTTAACGTCAAGCTGCACCCACAGGGAGCCGCGTCACCTAGGCAGTGCTGCGGGCACCATTCTTCAGCCGTGGGTGAAGGACACTTGAGTTGTGGCAGCGATTAGCTATCACGTGGGAGGCATCCAAGTGGCGTTAGCCATTGTTAGAGAACTACAACATACGTGGACAAAAATGGTATTTACAGATACAGTCATTTGATATTTGATAATTGCCAATGCATTAATGTTTGAATAAATCGAATATAATTTCCAGAATTATATATTTGATTTAAGATGATTGCAAATGCATTAATGTTTGAATAAATCGGATATAATTTCCAGAATTATATCACATAGGTATTTCTAAAATAATTGTGTATGTTGGCTGAGAATATCAAATTGAAATTGAATATATTAATTAAAGGAGATTTTTTCTATAAATTGTATCTTCGTGCCAAAATCAAATTGAAATAATAGCAGAGCCAGGTCGGGCTCATTACAGTGGTATCAGAGCCATCTTCTTGCCATCATGTGGGGTAGGAAAATATTTATGCAGATCTTCTGTTATAGTTAGAGTGATCAACACTCTTGCATTTTAGCTATGGATAGATAAAGGCGGCTTAGCTCTGAGAGCCGGCGCAGCAGTGCGGGAAATAATGACAAAATAGATACACTAATGGAGAGACTTAGGCTTCATCAACAGAGGATGGCGACAAGTCTATCGGATCCAGAGACAATAGATAGGGCAGTGAGGTACATGGTTTCTGCCTTCCGTAGGCCGACATCAAGATCACAGGGTAGGAGGCTTGAGTCTTCCCCGACAGGTGTCCGAGATGTGGACCCACCAGGATATAGTACGACACCTACTCATGTATCTCATGATAGACACTCTACACATAGACAGGTGGACGTGTCTGTACTAGCGGTAGACTGCAGTACTGAGCTTCAGCAGCTTGAGGCCTTCCGAGTAGTTGCTGTAGAGACAGTTGATACAGTAGTTGCCTCCGATGGTTCAGATTCTCTCGAGGAGAGAATTGTTATTGGAGACTTATATGTCAGCTGTCGTAGTGTAGCTCCGGAGCGAGAGGCAGGACCTCTCTCAGGTGGGATAGGCGAGAGCATGGAGCTACCTTGTTGTGGTATTGATGATCAGGGTGTTACAGTTGAGTCGGCAGATGTCGATTCATGTTCAGGAGTTATTGATTCACATCCTGACATTGATTCATATGTGCAGAGGCAGGAGATAGCAGTTGAGCATCTATTAGGGGATGTAGATACAGTGAGTATGGACACTTCTGATGATATAGGTTGCATGGGGTATGACATCCTTATCAGATATTGGGCGATGACGTTGAGGTGCTTTTGGATGGGTCCCAGGATCATGACTCACAGGGACTCTCTGTTATTGGCAATACTACTAGGGTTTCTGCTTCTTCTGAGGTGTTGGTTGAGATACCGACAAGTTGCATCGCAGTTGCATATGTGTGCGAGGACAGTAGCACACATGGGGCGAGCAGTTTTGATTTAGTCTCCTATCACAGTGCAGTTAGTGGGACAGAGAGCTTGCATAGGAGGCAGGGATTACAGAGGCATCATGTGTCTAGTCAGCTGAAGGTGAATGACAGAGACATCTCTTCAGTTGTTGAGCATTTTGATGTGATTCGTCAGATGTTAGCAGCATCTGGTTGGGGTGCTCCTATGTCAGATGAGCACGGTGATAGTAGCCTTTCCCTAGCAGAGGTTCATGCGCTTCGAGAGGCTGTCAGGGTCTTGAAGCATAATTATACACAGTCAGTTGCTGACAGGGATTACCTTCTGGAGTGGGGCAGTACTTGTTATGAGATATTGTTAGGGAAAGAGGAAGAGGTGGTTGAGCTTACCCAAGAGCTTGAGGTGACTGTGGACTCACTGCAGTGTACCCAGTTGGCTTTTTAGGAGTCACAGTCACGATTGGAGGAAGTGACCGTAGAGTTGGACCATGTTCGGTCCACACCAACCCCATACCCAGTTCAGTTGCACATTGAGGTGGTTGGTGGTGAGTTTGCTTCTACGGTTGGAGATGTGGGATGTGATGATGTGGCTGACACATCTGTCCGAGTTATGGGTGTAGTAGGTGCAGAGGAGGTGAGGGCATCAGTGGGGACGAGCTCTCACGGTGATTTGCTTCCTACTATGGGAAGCGAATCTATTAATACATTTCATACAACTGGTGGCAGTAGACAGTTGGCAGTGCCATATTTGCAGGAGGATCAACTGTGGGTTGTGGGGGAGCAAGTTAACGCTTCCGCATATAATTTTTACTTCACTGAGTCATTCATGGAGTATCTACTTGAGAGTGCAGATTTGCAGGGGAGTTCGTACCGAGTATCTGAGGGTACTCTCATTAGAGGCTCTTGCGCTATACAACGTTTGGTTGGGAAGGTTGTAGATATCTTAGCTACAATGCTTCCCAATGGGGATTTTGTG
>MU223775.1:4310394-4327411 GCA_018584345.1 Thuja plicata
GAGCCAAATGAGTTAATAAATTATATTACTCAATATGTGCCTAAGTATAAAAGTGCTTCAAGTGAAAAGTGTGTGAGAGAAGACACTTTTTAATTATAAAAGCAATAGGCAAGGCATTCATTCATCTTCGATTGAATATATTATATTTTGTTTGTTTTCTCTGAGGAGAAGTTTTGATTTGTAAATCAAATCCCTTGTGAGGTATAAGGGTTTGATACTGATTTGGTTTAGCATCTGGAAGACTGATTCTCTTGGAGCTATTCTTTAATTGGTTGCTGAAGTATAACCAATTTCTCTTCCTTCATACTGTTTGCTTGTATCTTGGAGGAAGAAAGTAATTCTGAATCTGGATTGTTATTTGAATTGTGACCTACATAGGAGGTCGAATTCATTTCTGCAGAGAAGAAGTTAACAGCTGGACGTGCCTATCCGAGCTGCGTTTTGCATTGGTGGATTCCCCTTCAGCATTTCGGGATCCTCTTTAGTGTTTCGGGTGGCTGTTGGACCCGAGATTCAACGTCAAGCTGCACCCACAAGGAGCCGCGTGACCTAGGCAGTGCTGTGGGCACCATTCTTCAGCCGCGGGTGAAGGACACTTGAGTTGTGGCAGCGATTAGCTATCACGTGGGAGGCATCCAAGTGGCGTTAGCCATTGTTAGAGAACTACAGCATACGTGGACAAAAATGGTATTTACAGATACAAATGCATTAATGTTTGAATAAATCGGATATAATTTCCAGAATTATATCACATAGGTATTTCTGAAATAATTGTGTATGTTGGCTGAGAATATCAAATTGAAATTGAATATATTGATTAAAGGAGATTTTTTCTATAAATTGTATCTTCGTGCCAAAATCAAATTGAAATAACAGCAGAGCCAGGGCGGGCTCATTACAAATGTTGTCCAAATAACATTTATCGCCTCATGAGGTTTTTGGCAATGAAGTTCGCATTTTTTAAATGAGTAAACTCCTTTATAGCTTTGTTAGGGATAACTTTATGAGTGGATGAGTTTATCATTGCCATTGGCTATGTTTTTACTATTGTAAGGACTTATTAGCATACTAATACAGGCATTTTTGATTAACATGAGCATTTCTTGGCCAGATGCAAGATCTTTCTATAATTTCATTGTTAGATGTTATATTGCAATTCTTTAATCTGCATCTGTCATTGTATATCTAGAAAGGGTATATTGTATTCAAAGCCTACTAAAATGTGTTTTCTAATATTATTTCACTTAGTAGGTGTAACTGAACGTAGGCAAGTGCTAATAGGGGCAGGGGCATCTGCTACAAGTATTTTCTCAAGAAACATTTCTTTGGCTGTAGGTGAGTACCACACCTTTTTTTCCATGTTGCAGATTGTGTCTCATGTTTTCATTGTTAGCCCATGAGCAATTTAAGCTGTCATATGTAAGCTGACTCAGGATGAGTCTACTTCTGCAGAAGTGCCAACTGGATATGCGCTTTACCGTGACAAACGAGATGGATATTCATTTATCTACCCATCAAATTGGAGGGTAAGTGTCATTTTCTCTGATGAAAAATGCAGCAAGTAGAATTATCCGTGTCTTGGATATTGTGGACATTGTAGACATTCAACCAATGACAAATTCAGTTGGTAACAGGATTTTGAGAAATAAGACAAGTTGAAAATCAATTAATGAGAAAGCTCTGGTACATTTTCTGTTCATCAGGATTATGTATTTCGAGGGCAGGATGCAGCCTTTAAAGATGTAAGAAAAGCTATGGAAAATGTAAGGCTTAGTTTTGCACCAACAGATAAAAAGGACATCCACGACCTTGGACCACCAGAAGTGGTATGACTATGGTCAATATCTACATTGTTGATTATCATATTTCTTGTAGTTTGCTAAAGATAGAATGGATGTGTAGTAAACAATGTTAATGAATGCTGCATTCTGTGCAAATACATTCCTGGTTAGAAATTTATTTGCTAACATGAAATCCGGTTTCATTAACAATGCTACATGAATGCTGCATCCTGTACAAATACATTCCTGGCTAGAAATTTATTTGCTAACATGAAAGCCGGTTTCATTTGATTGACAGGTTATAAAGAAGTTAATTAAAGATCTTTTGGCTACCCCAGATCAGAGAACACAGATTTACAACATAAAAGAGGTCATTTCTTGGTTCATACGGAACACTTATCTTCATCATTTATTATATTTGTTTAGTGTGTGGACAGAAGATCCTGTATTCAAATAAAAATATTTATTGAATTTAGTGCTTCTAGCATACAGATGTTATTCCATAGTTTATGAAAATGTAAGGCTTGGGATTATAGTAGCATGCGTTTTTCAACTTCAACCTTTTTTTTCAAATAGCTTTGATGTCTTTTGATATTATTCCATCAGCTGGTCATCAGATGCTACATCTCTTCTCTATCCATGTAAATACTTTACCTAAATGGGAATTCAGTCACAAATTTGGGGGATTTGATTTTTGTTGAAATTCTGTCTCCCTCTAGATGTGGAGGCAGTTAAAATTTTGAGTGGATTTGATTATGCATTTTAAACTCATCCTACTTTGTCCAGACAGGATTATAGGATTTCAACGATATGATTTTTTCAACATTTCAACCACCAGTGAGAAAGTCACGTCTATGAATGTTGATTGTGCCATAGTGAAGCTAAAAATAAGTAGGAAATGGCTAAGTGATAGGAGTATATACCTAATGTGTACCTAATGATAGGATATGCAGACATATGTTGAGACTTGTACTCAGTTAAAACTTGGCAAGAGGATCTCGGCTTGGACTTGGTCCCAAAACTCAGGGCAGTCTCGGCATTTTTTTTTGTCTAATTTGAAAATAAATAATTTTAATGAAAAAGCTTCCTATATTGCATCTCATTCAAAAAAACTTCAAATACACAGAAAAATGAGTCACTTAGATCTATGATACACATGTAGAAAATGAGATGATTGAACAAAAATGCAAACTTTGAACTTGAATGCTGTTACAAAAGAAAAATTGCTTTCTTATGGTTAAAATTGTGTTTTGTATACCTCCTTGTACATGGTATAGCAAAAATGTCCACAGAAAAATTAAATTGAGGTGGAGAGGAGCTGCTTCTCACAGCATTAGATAGAAGCCATTGGACCTTGTACCTCTCCGTGTACATCATGTTGGAGCAGCAGTAAAATCCATAAATGAACTTGCACAATGAAAAGCCAAAAGCTATCATAAAAGTGAATAAAATAATACAATTAGCTCCTTGTATGTAAGACAAAGGGGAAGAAGAAAGGTAGAAATAGACTATTGACTAACACTCCGAAAGGTGCGATCCATGTGGAACACTTTGGACAAGTGTAAAGTCTCTATGAGGTAAGACAAAAATATAAGAAAATCTAGTGACCTTAAAGGTAGTGTGAATAGTTCACTAGGGAAAAGTAAGTTAGATGCCACCATAGCTGGCAGATTCTGAATTGGTGAATGTTTGCCCTGTAGGGTAAATGTTTAACACATACGAGAATGTAAAGTAAATGTAACAGAACGGATGTAATATGAGAGAACTCATAGATGCATATTCATTAATCTCATAAATGCTTACAATGTATCTCAAAATGACATCAACAGTACTTCTATTTTGTAATGACAACCACGACCCTCCCCTCTCAGAGATAAGTACATGGATATATACAAAGGTGTTGAGGCGGTGCGAGTGCCAACTGTCAGCAACCATCGCCCAACTACCTAGCCTCGACACACTAACAAACACTAATTACCCGACAACATCATACCCCCCCCAAAAAAAGTCGTCTCCGGACAACACAACAAAATGGGGACAACTATACAAAAAGAAATCAAGGAGTTTGGGGTTGAGAGAGCGTCCTTGATGAGGAAGGTGTCAATGGTGGTGTAGATGATGCCAGCCATGCCCTTAACTCGTGAACCTGCTCAGTCCTATGTCGTAGATCTCTCTTAGCAATCATCTGTCTCTCCCGAGCGTCCTTCACCATGAATGTTGCTTCCAAAATATCCTTATTTTCTTGTCCACCTTCTCCAAAGATTTCATAAGATGACTCTCTAGTGCTGCAACCTGATCTCGGTGCTGCTCCTCCAAAGTAGTCACCTCAACCCTGTGTTGTGCCTGTACAACTATCATCTAAGCCTTCTGTTATACTAACTCTACCATATTGAGCCGGGTGGCAAGCTTCTCCCGAGTTGTCATGGCGGCCACTCGCTTGGCCTCAGCCCCTGCTCCTAAGTGTTAGGCCCTCCAAAGCTCATAGTAAATCTGGCGGAATCCCTGCTCAACCCGCTGAAGAAAAACATGGGTCCTTTTGTGTCCAACGGGCTCCTAGACCCTACACTCCACTATCATCTCCGGAGTCTCTGTAGCAGGCCATCCTCGAGACTCAAAACATCTCTTGAACTCCTGAGTACATTTCCCTGTAGCAAACTCCAACTGGTGCTCTACAACATGATCTACCATCCCTAGAGCCTGTGCCTGTACATAGGCTTCTATCCTTCGTGCACCACCCTCTATCTCTATCACATACTTCTCTGTGACACCCAACTCACCCTGAGTGTCAGGTACCACCTGCTACAACTGTTGTGGAGCCCTGCTCTCAGACTCCTCACCCCGTACAGTCACGTCCTCTTGAGGATTATCCAACTCCAACTCTCTGGGCTGCATACTTCTCTCCTCGAGATCAACAATCTCCACAATATCTGGCTGCCTGCACTGCGGTGAGAACGAGAGGTCCAATGGGTGGCATAGGGGTAAGCTAGAAACGAGTACGCCAAGAATATATGGTTGCTTCCGCAGGGATCTCTAACTCCGCTACCACCTCAACTACCTCCTCTCTAGGCATCTTTGGAGCATCTACCAACTCCTCGGCCTCCACTGTCTCTGCTGCGGCTTGCTCTACCACCTCCACGGTTGGTTCTACTGCTGCGGGGTCTGGCTCTGCTGGTGGGGACACAACTGCCGTACTGGCACTGGGAGGTGTGAGAGTAACTAAGGCCCTCGATTGCCCAAATCCGGGTATGGGAACAATTGCTATTGTCACACCAGACGAAGTAGGCGGCGTCAACTGGTTGGCCCCTGATAGAAGTGCTGGAGCAAAAAGAACTCTCCCCTGTGAAGATGTGACACCTGAGGGAGTGGGGGTGCCCGAGACTGCTATAGTATTCGAAGGTGTGATAGCACCGGAAAGGGTGACAACACCCTCGGGTGTGACTCCTATAAGGCCCACAACTCTGACCTTGGCGTCCACCATATCCCCCTTGGTCTGGCCATTCTCCCCTCGACTTGCCATACAAAAACTGCCTCCGCTAGCCCTCAGGTATCTCCTAACTCCTCCTGGCCACTGTTGTCACCCTCCTCATCACCTGTCTCCGACTTCATCTCTGACACAACTACATGGTGATTGCGCTTCTTACTAAACTGAACATCACTGTTGGTAATCAAAGTGTCTAAGTGCTTCCAATAAAGGATAGGTGGGTGGGAGGGCTCCACCCAGCTCTGCGGCTACAACTCTAGTAGGTGCGAAGGCACTCGTGTCCATGTAGCCTCCAAGAAGAGTCCAATGGCATAGTGTGGCATATAAAAGGTTTTATGTTGGAGGGTCATAAATTCTTCCATCCAATCTTATACTGTGCCATTCGTTAACCCCTTCATTAAAGCAATCTGTGGCATTGCAATATTTGAAGCTTAGCTGGAGCCTGTAAGTTGACTCTTTATGACATCCAACAAGCACCTCCACTCACCAGCGACAACAAAAGATTTTTTCAGCCCATGACTCATGCTGGCCTACGCCACCGACTCCCATTTTGCCTGTGCCAAATCTTGGCAAACCATCTATAGGTATGTCTGTTTCTGTTGGGCAGTGATCTTTTTCATTGTCTTATCAATCTTTTTACCTTGTGGCCCTGGAATGCCAAATACACGTGTAAACTTAGCTGCTAAAAAAGATACTGTAACCTCGCATCCTAGATACTCGAAAACTGATTGTCATCGATGCCTGTCATAGGTTTCGAGCATAGCTCACAATGATGCCTCAAACTCTCGAATAGAAAAAAACTGGCATTTGGATAACCCAATGCACTTGTGCATGCCTAAGATTTTCTTTAATGGGATGGTCGTGTGGGGTCTCCTGCCAACATGTTCTGCACTCAATACCATTCAACCCCTCAAATGTAAGTCTTCATTGTCACCTCTTCCCTTGGAGCCTATACTTTTGGCCTCACTTTCTTCCCTTTAACAGTCTTCCCAGTGTCCATTCTACTTGTAACTCACTCTCGAAGGCAATGTTTTGTCCCTTTGTCCATTTTGGTCTGTGATTCTGACACTTTTCCCTACTGTAATGGTTAGTTTTGTGATAATGGTCATAACTGACTTCTCCGATCTTGTTTTTGTTTTTTGGAATCCATTAACCTCTTTTGTCATACCACCCAGTAAATATAATATTAAAAATATTCATATACTCTCTGAACCCTACCTCCTATGGCCTTGTAGTTGCTTTGCTAGAATTCTTGTCAATGTTGTTTTTCAAGATCATCGTACGATTTTTTCCCTACAATCTCTTCTATGCCATACAGTCGATTGTATTCTTTCCTCAAATGCAACCACCATATGGTTTGTTTATGTCTGTGCAATTCTTGTTTCTACTGCACGAACATTCTCTTCACCCCTGCCGTACTGTCTCAATCCACCGTACAAATATCGCCTTGCACTTCATCTTTTTTTGTTTGGACTTGATTTCCTTACCGTACAGTTCTTTTCTTCTGTGCTGTCTCCGACTTGGTTGTACGGTCTTTTTATCGCTCTGTTACTGTGATTGTCATACAGTCTTTGCTGGATTTTGTGTACGACAAAGATCCTTTGTTCTTTCCCAATGCTTTCGCATGGCCTTCTATTGGGCCATACGGGCCTTTTATTCTTCTACAACTGTGCAATCGTACAGTTTCGTATGTGTGGTGCCTCTGCTCTTTTCTTCTTCTGTATGCGGTGGTTTCAAATATACCGTGCGGTGATATGATTGCCTTGCGATCCTTTTCAACACTTTCCACCGTATGGTAATCTTACTTCTGTCGTACGGTGTCTTTCCAATTCGTCACGCTCTCGAGCACGAGCTTTTTTCTCCCTTCAACAAGTGCACAATGTGTCAAGCTGCTAGTATTGTACGGTGATCATGTGTCCAGTCTTCACTTTCTTTTCTTGTTTTTTGTCTTGCTGTGCGGTGGGGTGTCACTGTATGGTGCTTTTTCTTTGGCGACTCTTTCAATTACTGTACAATGTGTGTTTAATTTTCTTGGCGTACAATGATCAGTGTATGGTTTACTTACCATATGGTGAGTTCTCTCTCTTTTTTTTAATTGTTTTTTTTTTTTTTCAATTTTCAATTTTTTATTTATTTATATATTTTTTATTTTTCATCTACCTACGTGATCCACTTCCCCTTCGAACTGGGTCATCTCGTTGTCATCATTCATAATATGGTTTTAATTTTGACCCGTTCACTACCTCTTGCACTAGCTGACCATTGAGAGTTGACAATTTTATGGCTCCATTCTCTCCAACCTCTCAAACTCTATAGGGACCGAGCCATCGTACTTTGAATTTTCTAGGCTTTATCTCATTGCGCCCGTTATACCTGAACAACAACTAGCCTGGATTGAACCTCATCCGTCTAATATGTGTGTAATGCCAAACTTTTGGCGCTGCTTGGATGCCTCCATCGCCCACTGAGCCATCATCCTTCGCTCGTCCATCTTATTAAATGCATACAATCGCTCCCTCAACCTTTCCATGTTAGCCGACCGATTCTTGATAGCTATTCGGAGTTTGGGTACCATGAACTCAACTAGTACGATCACCTTTTGGCTGTACATTAATTGGAACAGTGCCTGACCTGTTGTAACTTTATATGTCATTCTATAGGCTGATAACACTGAGGGAATCCTCTCCTCCCAGTCCTCTTGCTCAACTCCACACAACTTATAGATCAACGAGACTAATATCTTGTTGGTGGCTTCTACTTGCCCGTTAGCTCTTGGATAATAAGGGCTTGACAAGGAGTGGAAAATTTTGAACTCCGTCGTTAGAAGTTTGATGACATGATTACAAAGTGCCCTCCTTGGTCACTTGTGATTCGGATGGGGATGTCGTACCGAGTGATGATTTGTTCATAAATGAACTTGGTCGTGCTCAAATCAGAGTTGTAAGGTAAGGCTCATGCTTCCACTCACTTGGCCAAGTAATCCGTTGCCATTACGATGTACCGACATCTCCTTGCATGGATTGCTTTCAATGGCCCATTAAAATCTAATCCCCATTGCTCAAACAATTCCTGGGCATGCAAGGGGTTTAGGGGCATAAAGTCCCTCTTGAACGGTTTACCTTCTCTCTGGTAGGTGTTGCACCCCATGACCCATTCTCGTGCATCGTTGTACAATGTGGGCCACCACAACCTTGATAGCAACACCTTCTGTGCTGTGGTGTCTGGTCCCATGTGCCCTCCTGCAGGGCCTTCATGTGCCTTCCTCAGCACTCTTGGAACCTCTTCTTCCATTTCCCATCTCAACACCTAGTCGGGTCCCATTTTATACAACCATCCATTTATCAATTGGAATGTCCTGCTTCTCAGGATAAGCTTTCTCCTTTCACCTGACGACATGTCTCTCGGGACTGAGGTTGAGTGGTATTCCCCGATGTTGGTATACCAGAACGGTAGTGCCACAATCTGAAACAGGTGTGCATCCAGAAAATCATCATTCACTCCTTTTGGAAGCTCTCTTGACTTTATTCGTGATAACTTGTCAGTGATCACGTGGATTTTCCCTCGTCGCATAATGATTGTGAAGGTGAACTACTGTAATAGGAGTAGTCACCTGCTGACCCTTCCTTGAATAATCAGTTTGTTCACCAGGTACATGAGGGCCTAGTGGTCCACATAAAATGTGAACGGGGTCACCAGTAAGTAATGACGAAACTTTTGTATAGCATAGACCATCTTGAGAACCTCCCTCTCCATCGTACTGTAATTCTTCTCCTCTTTGGATAACAATCTACTTGTGATGGTCCAGCCCGTGCTCACCCACTTGAGCCAATGCAGCACTGATTGTGTAGTTGGAGGCATCCACATGGACGTGGAACTCTTTATCCTAGTTTGGGTATGCCAAGATAAGTGCACCCACCGATCTTGTCTTCAATTCCTTGAAGGCTTCACATTGTGCAGGCTGTTAGAGTAATAAAGTGATTCCACTTATTAATTAAATCATATTGATTTAATTATTAAGTCACTTATTATCTCTGTTTCACTTAAGCTAAACTTTAGGCATATAATAATTAATTCTTTTATTAATTATTATTATGCAACCTAGATTTTTCCCCTTTAGGGTTTCGATCACCTTCATAAGGTTTGATCTCTTTGTATTTTGCATTCCCTCTCTGAATGAATATTTTGTCTTTCAGAACTTTTTTGTCTGCAAAGCTTGGCTTTTGTAACAGGCTATTTTGCATGGAGATGACCTTGGCTTATGAATTCTTTGAATTCTAACATAGTATCAGAGCCTTGCTGTTGCTGCCCGTTCTCAAGTTTTTGAAGTTTTTGGAGCTCCAAGGGTTTTAAGGTTTTTTTAGCGTTTTTGTGTGGATCTAGAGGAAATTTTTTGTTCGGAGCACTTTGAGCACAAACAGACCTTACGACTGTGCTCAAAACGCCCAAAAACCCCTATTTCCATATAAGGCACGACCATTTTGGCCGAAGTTGCATTATGAAGCAAATTTTTTTTGCACATGTCCATTTTCTGGGCAAGGAAATTGAGGCGGAGGCGAGAAAAAAAAATAAAAAAATAAAAAAATCACATTTTGATTTTTTATAAAGTTTTATTTTCAAAAAAAGCTTTTGTAAAGTTTTTTTAAAAAAACTTTGAAAAGGTGCGTACCTTTTGGAAAGGACGCCTACATGTTCAGGCAGTGATGTCAGCGGCCACAGGTCAGGGAGTGTGGTTAAATTTGACGGCCATGAAACCATCATACAACTTGTTTTTTTTTCCATAATGAGCAGCCCGTCGTTTTTTCACTCTATCTGGAGCAAACGGAGGCTGATTTTCGACTTCCTTATATTGTCGGAAAGC
Organism: Thuja plicata; assembly: GCA_018584345.1. NCBI lineage: Eukaryota > Viridiplantae > Streptophyta > Pinopsida > Cupressales > Cupressaceae > Thuja > Thuja plicata. Next base: position 4,320,515 of record MU223775.1, read on the forward strand.
TCTTTCCGAGACGGATGCTTTTTTGGAGGTTAGATTTTCTGATTTTGCCATCTTGCAGGTTTTTTTGCCAGTCAAAGTTAGGGTTCCAATTTGTACTTTGGGAGCCATATCTTACTCTTCCGGACTCTATTTTTCGACTTCCGCATGGCATCGAAAAGATGATTCAGTGTTCTTTCTTTTTCTATGGGTCTCACACCTAGAATTTTCTCTATGTATCTTTTATTCAGTTTTTTGCTTTATGGCATTCTGGTGGATATCTTGGATGTTTCAAGTCCTGGGATCATTTTCTTTCTGAATATTGTACACATCTTTTTATTAAGCATTTTTTGCAAACGCACTGAGATAAAATGCCATTTGATGCATGTTTGGGATCCTACACATTTTGTTCTTGATTGTACTCGCACTATATTATAAAGTGCCATGGGGGGTTTGATGTTTGCCTTGTTTGCCATCTACCTTTGTCAAGTGAGTGTTCCTTCCATGACATTAGCCTCATGATGTGTGTCCAGTGAGTGTTCCTTCCACGACACCGTCCTTTATATGTGTTTGTAAGTTCATGCAGTGTTTCTTGGCAGTCTATTTCAGTGTACCTATGATGCCTCTCCTTGCTCAACATTATAGGGGGTATCTCTTGTTGGTTCTAATGCTTCCTTGGTTCGATGGAGTGATATATGTATTCAGTATTTGTTCCTATGTACTAGGCGGATGCAGTGGCTGGTTCCTATGCATTTCGGTGAGATGGACCATTTACCATATGGACACTCTTCTTTCATTCCTGTTTTGGAGGCATTCTTCCATCTTTGATTGATCAGCTCTTCAAGCTTTGTTTACAGTCTTCTCTACCTGATCATGTTTTATTACAGTGGAGGTTCCAGCAGTTATTTTTCGACAGTGTTTGCAGCTTCATGCTTCAGAGGTGTTCTACATGTTCTTTCTCTATTCCTATTTTCTGCGACATTCTCTAGTTTGGAGGCTTTTTCAGTCCTTCACTAGGCTTCATCTCTTTTCGGAGAGGGGTTTTTCCCACTGGGTTTTCTCCTTTTCTCCTCTTTACAGAGATTTTTTGTACTTGGGTACCTGATCAGGCCTTGTTGTCAGGACCCGTTTTCCTGTTTTCAGTAGCTGTTTCTAGGTTTTTAGCTTCTCCCTAAGTTTATCTTAAGGGGGGGGTGTTAGAGTAATAAAGTGATTCCACTTATTAATTAAATCATATTGATTTAATTATTAAGTCACCTATTATCTCTATTTCACTTAAGCTAAACTTTAGGCATATAATAATTAATTCTTTTATTAATTATTATTATGCAACATAGATTTTTCCCCTTTAGGGTTTCCCTTTTAGGGTTTCGATCACCTTCATAAGGTTTGATCTCTTTGTATTTTGCATTCCCTCTCTGAATGAATATTTTGTCTTTCTGACCTTTTTTTTCTCCAAGCTTTGCTTTTGTAATAGGTTATTTTGCATCCAAATGATCTTGGCTTATGAATTCTTTGAATTCTAACACAGGCTCCCAAGTGTACGACTCACCCTTTTGTGTCAGTTTGTCAATGGGGTACAAGATTTGTGTAAAGTTCTTGATGAACCTCCGATAATACCCGATGTGGTCGAGGAAAGATTTGATTCCGATGACATCTGTAGGGGGTTCCATTTCCACAATTACCCTCACCTTATCTGGGCCTGTCTTCAACTCAGCTTGGCACACAATGTGTCCTAGCGGCTTCCCCCGAGGAACCATGAACCTGCATTTCTTGGGGTTCAACACTAACTGCGCTTTCCTACATCATTCCATACATTCCTGTAGGGATACCAAGTGAGTTTTTGTCCACTGTAAATGGACCAGTCATCGAGAAATGCTTTAAAATTCCCTACGGACATCTTGTAAAAAATGTGTTGGATGGTCCTCTAAAAAGTCGTCGGTGCATTGCATAATCCGAAGGGCATCCTATTGTAGGCATATACATCGTCCTCAACCACAAATGTGGTTTTCAACTTGTCTTCCTTGGAAATAGAAATCTTGTACCCGAAGAAGCCGTCCATGAAGGAGTACATTTCGTGCCCTGCTACCTCCTCCAAAATATTGTCTGTGAATGGTATGGGGAATGGGTCCTTGATAGTGATCGAATTCAGACATTCGATGTCCACACAGATGCATATTTGGTTGGCCTCCTTTAGTGAAATCACAATGGGTGATACCCATTCGCTGGTTTGAACCCGACAAATAATGCCCACTTCGAGCATCCACTCTATTTCCTCGTTCACCCTCGCGACATAGTTTTTGTTCATTCGGTACGGTCTCTTTCGTACCGACTAGACTCCAGGTACAAGTGGAATGCAATGCACACATAGTTCCGAAGGCACTCCCTTCAAATCCTTGTAGGTCCAGGTGAAGACGTCTTTATACTGCATAAATATTTTGAAGGTTGCAACCTTCAACACCGAATTCCAATCATCCCCCACCAATATGTCCTAGGGTTTGCTTTATCTCCCAAGTTTGTTTCCTTTAGCTTGGGCTCCTCATACCGTATAGGTTTGTCTTTATTAAACTGATATGCGCGAGTCTCATGGACTCGAGCCTCCTTCATTATATTCCCCATACTCCAAAGGGAACAGGTCCTCTCCTAGCTCCTCTTCAATCTACAACAGATTACATGATGACTAGAAAAGCTAGGAGTCCTCCATCTGCCAATGGAAGAGGCCATTCATGTCAAAACACCCTTCCAATTCCAGAACATCTTCCTCATTCGGCTCCATCCTACGTTTTCCTTCATCCACTCCTGTCAGCTCTCCTTTTGACTCTGACTCCGAAGAGGATACCAAGTCCTCACTCACCATCTGAGTTCTTTGGTCAATCACAAATTTCCTCCCTCCACTTTCCATGGACAGTGTGTTGCGCTTCCAGTTATGATTCACCTTTGCAGTGACGAGCCATCCCCTCCCTAGGATAGCATCGTAACCTTTCTTCTTCAAGGGGATCACTGCAAAATCAAGAATAAAGGGTTGCATATCGATAGTCACCCGTTGTGCCACCAAAGTCCTGATCGACTTGATGCTGTGTTGGTCCATGCCCACCAGATTGAATGTTGGTGGCCACATTGTTGACTTTTCCAATTTCTTCCTAGTCTCCTCCGGTAGCATGTTCACCCCCGCTCCTTCGTCCACAATGGTGTCCGTAAGGATGGTTCCCAAGATGCCCATCTGTACCACCGCGAGGTGTCCACTATTTACCGCTAGTAGCATAGGGTCCGCCAAAGGGCTCACGGGGACTCCAAAATGGTTTTTCGTACGGGTAGGTACATTTACGATGCTCATGATGGCTATCCTCAGTTACGACATAGTTTCCAAGAGGTCCTTGATCTTCACCGACACTTCCATCTGCAACACTTGTCTCATGATATTATGTTCAGCTTTCGTACGTAACGAAGTGCTTGCGGTGTCATGTGTTTCCCTTCGCTCTGCCATTATCTCCCTTTCAATGTCAGCTTTCGCTTCCCATACCCTCTCCTTTTCCGTACATAGGTCTAGGTATGTTGCTTTCCTGGCTTGTGCTCTGGTGATTTCCAGTACCCCTTCTTCATCCGAGCTCTTAATGTTCAATAGGTTAACTCTTGGTTTGGGATAATTTGCATCCTCATGGTCGCCAGGATCACACCATCTACACAAGTGTTGAGGGGTTTCTGCCTTTTGGAAATCCCTGGCAAAGTGTCCCATTGACTGCAGGCTCGACAATGAATCATTGGCCGACCCTTAGAATCGTATTGTATCAGACTCCGCTTGTTGTTATTATTGTTATTGTTTCTTCCTCCCCGTCTTGGTCTGTTGTTGGTAGGCGCTCGCTGCTGCAAACGTCAATGATTGTTCTTGTGTGAAGAGTACTTGTGCACTTCTTGTTTTCATATTGTATGGGCACTCCTTGGTGGAGTGTCCCATCACCTGACAAATGTCACAAAAGGATTTTTAGGGCATGTGCCTTTTGTATGGCCCTCTTTGCAATCTGTACACCATAATTCTCCCTCACTCTTGCTATTGTTTCCCTTCACAGCTTTAAACTCCGTACAATATATATCCTTCTTGAGCGCTTGCACCTTCTTACTAGACTCTTTATCACTGCTACTTCCTTCAGCAGAATCATCATCATCTCACGACCTGTTCTTCTTCTTTGACGTTTTGCTTTCGCTTTCTATGTCCATGACACGGTTGTACACATCCTCGTACGACGTCAAAGGAACAATTTTCATTTTCCTTCTTAAGGAGGATTTCAACCCCTCCACGATCAAATACTTCTTTAGGTTGTCTGCTGGTTGATTCTCCATCTTTCCAACCAACTCCTTGAGTCGCTGACTGTATGTTCTCATGCTCTTTTGCTTCCCCTGCTTCGTACTGTAAATCTCGACCACGATCTCATTATCATCCTGAAGCAATTTGAATTTGCTCTAAAACAAACTTTTCAACTCGACCCAGGTATTCACCTTCATCTGGTCTATGTCAGAAAACCAGTCTACGACCACTCCGCGTAGGGTTGCAGGAAATTGCACCACCCATTCATCCTGGTCGGTTTGCCCGTTGGCCGACCAAATTATCTCACATGTTCTACAATGTCGTACAGGGTTCTCCTTCCCATCGCCAGTAAACTTAGGCAGTTTCTATTTGTTACCATTGTTATGTTCTTCTTTGTCCCTGGTCCGGTGTGAACTCCCAAGTCCAGTGTACTGGAACTGAATAGATCATTTTAATTACCGTGCTCCAGTGTCCTCCCGACACTCTTGGTCGCGTCGGTATCCCCTACGTGTCTGTCCTCGATCTCCTCTACTTCCCTTCGGGTTTCTGGTTCCACCCCTCGACCGTCCCTAATTCCTTCCAATATGAGGATTAAGTGTCCCAAATAGAGTCAAGTATTCTTTATCAACTCATATACTTTGTTACTAACTACCACCCCTCCGCTGGTAGTCGGGCCCACTACGTACCCTTCCGTACTCTCCTCGTTCCCTTCGGGTACCCCTTCGGTGATCCCGTCCAGTAACCCTTATGTATTTCTGCTTGTAGTTTCCCCTTCGACAATCCTCCGTAGCCTTCATCTTCATTCCGCCTGCTCTTCCAATCTTAGTGCTTTTTGGAGAGCCTCCTCTTGGTCTTTGTGTCCCTTCGTAATGCATTTTCTGTCTTTATTCAACGTTAGTGGCATCAATTATCCTTTTCGAAGGGGTTAAGGATGCATTGCCGTCTGTGGCTCTTGTCACATTCCTCTTCTTCCCTTCGGCTCCTTTCCTGGTATTGTTGTAAGATTTGTTGACGGCGGTCTTCCCGATTTCCTTCTTCTCGAAGGTTATAGAGAGTAATGAAGTGTTCTGCCAAGAGGGTTGACAATTGGTACATAAAATGATCATTGTCTGGATTTATTTCAAGTGTATCCCAGATCACACTCTCGAGAACCCCTTGGGGTTTTGCCTCCCTTCGAACGTGAGTCCTAATGGATGCTCTCAGTAAACTCGAACAATCCTCCGTCAATACTCTTTATTCTTCAGTCAATAGTCTTTCCCCTTCAAACTCTTTGTCCCTAGTAACTTGTTCATTCACTGGTTGGCCCATTAGAAAGTTCTCGCTATGTCATGTGTCTTCCGTCCACTCGAGTAATTCATTTCCAGATTCGTTTTGGCAATGGTGCCAAATGTTTGCCCCATTGGGTGAATGTTTAACACATACGAGAATGTAAAGTAAATGTAACAGAACATATGTAATATAAGAGAACTCACATATGCATATTCATTAATCTCATAAATGCTTACAATGTATCTCAGAATGACATTAGCAGTACTTCTATTTCATAATGACAACCACTACCCTCCACTCTCGGAGATAAGTACATGGATATATATAGAGGTGTCGAGGGGGTGCGAGTGCCAACCGTTGGCAATTGTCGCCCAACTACCTAGCCCTCGACAAACACTAAAAAACACTAATTACCTGACAACAGTGAAGACTCGGCGCTCCCAAAAATTTGACTCGGCTTAAACTCAGCGATTTAAAAAATTGCTTAAATTTCTTTAGAAACAATTTTTTTTTTTGGAAAATTCAATGACAAGATGTGTCTAATGAGACTATAAATGAGCACAAAAGTATTTTCTATTAACTTAGATTGATTTGGATGCAAATTGAGTACAAAATTGCATCGTCAAGTTGAATCTTAATGGTTGATAGCCTGATACAATAGATAGCTCGCAAAATGAAAATAGTAAATACAACATTTTGCATCTTCATTTTCCCTAATCTAGTGAAAACTTGGGGAGAGGTTTAGGTTCTAATCCTTGGAGTTTGTTGTGGCTCCTCACCTAGTATGGAAGGTTGTGGCTCTACCTCCATCCTATTAGTAGATGGTTATGACTCCTATTTTGAACCTTGGTATTTGTTCTTTGATTTTTGTCATTGATGTCAATAAGCAGTTGGTACACAAGATGCAGTTGATTAAGGGAGTGAATTACAAATTATTGTTTTGTGAAAAATGTTGATATGATATGGTTATATAGTGGATTATACTCATAATTCATCACCTAAATGATTTACCATATCACTATGATTATTTGTGTTAAGGTTCAAAGTGATTAACACTTTTTATAGTTAGTTATGCTTATAAGGATCTTAATTTCATAACTAACCAGTTTTGGTATAATGAAATTTACATATATTAATTGTTAAAAAAAACCACAACTATTATACCTTTTCGGAAAGGTAATAGAAAGATCTGAAATGGGTCAAAGTTATTCTTTTGATAAAATTAGTTTGGAGAGAGAAAAGTCGCTTCTACCAAGACAGTTTTATTCAGTTTTGACAGTTTGAACCCGTTTTGGTCTAAAGAAGTTTTGGGTGGTTTATTGTGTTGTTGGATAACGACTAAAGACATTTAT
>MU223775.1:4340765-4363542 GCA_018584345.1 Thuja plicata
CCAAAACTTTGATGATTTCATGCTTCCCATTGGCCTCCTTTTATACTTCACTCTAATCAATTTTTCCCTCCAAAATATTGAAATTTAATTGGGAGGGAATATATAAGAGTGACCCCATATAATGATATTTTAATTCAATGGGGCACCTAGATTAAGTAAATAATATTATTCTTTAAAATAAGTTTGCAGGAGAGTAATATTAATTAATTAATTATTAATTCCCTTGCAATAATTAATAACTTTTAGGAAATAGATAGGATATTAATTTAATTCATTTTTTGTCAGCTCGGAAAACACATTACAGTCTCCCCTTCCTGGAATTGCTTGCCCAGAAGCAATTTCAGATTAGGATGTTGTAAGATCTACTCACTTTGCCATGTGGCATCCTTGGCCGGGAAATCCTTTCACTTGATGAGATATTCCTTGATGGACATGTTCCTCAACTTCCTTTCTATGATATTTGCGACCTCCTCGAGAATCAACTCCATTTTGCCTTCTTCATTGAGAGGTGGAAGCTCTTTTGAAATGGCAACTCGCTGTCCAAGTGCCTTTTTGAGGCAAGAAAATTGGAACACATTATACGTCTTGCTGCTCTTTGGTAGCTCCAGCTCATATGCCACCTCACCTATTCACCTAATTACCCTAAAGGGACCATAGATTAGAGGCTTTAATTTCCCCGCACTACTTTTCTTTAGGGATGACTGTATGTATGGTTGTAGGAGAAGGTAAACCAAATCTCCCAGCTCAAAACTACACTTGACCCTAGCCTATTTGCATAGATTTTTTGTTGATTCTAACTATTTTGTAAGTTATCCTTAAGGGACTTAAGGATGTCGTGGCATTCTTATATCCAATCGTCAGCCTTGGAAACTTTACTATCTTTGAACTCCATGTCCAAAAATGAAGTAGCTTCATATGCATATAGCACCTTGTAGGGTGACATCCCAAAGGACGTATGATAGGTGGTATTATAGAAACTCACCTAGGTGGAGCTATCTAATCCATGACTTCTACTGCTCTGCCACATAATTACATAGATAACACTCAACCCACTTATTCACAATCTCTCTTCCCGTCAGTCTAAGGGTGGTAACTAGTACTCAGGGTTAGCTCGGTGCTTGCCAAATTGAAAAGTTATGTCCAAAAGGCACTGAGGAATCTACTATCTCTATCGTTGACAATGTTTTTGGGTAGTTTATGCAACCTGAAAATCTCTCTGAAGAACAACTCTGCAATCTATGTTGCTTGTATTCAACCAAGATAGAGAAGAAGTGTGCATACTTGGTCAACCGATCGACGACCACAAAGATGCAACCGTTGCCTTGAACCATAGGGAGTCTTGTGATGAAATTTATTGAGACACTCTCCCACTTCTGATCTAGAATAGGTAAGGGTTGCAACAACCTTGTCAGAAATGTATGCTCTAATTTGTTCTACTGACAAGCAGTGCACTCTCAGACAAAAAGTAGAACATAATCCTTAAGGCCCTTCTAGGAGAATCTCTCTAATCTGTCTATATGTCTTGAAGTGCCCTAGATGTCTGGCCAATAGTGTCACCTGAGCTACCCTTAGGATCTTGTCCTTCAATTTAGACTCAAGGTCCAAGATAACACTTTCCTTGTAGTAAATGATTTTATCTAATACCCCATCCCTATCATCATGAATTTGGCCATTCATAAACTCGCAGGCAAAAGTGTTCTTGGAATACTCTACCAACAAGTGATCATTCCAATCTGTTGAGACTTTTGATAAAGAACATGTGGCAGGTTTCCTAGACAAGGCATCGGCTATCACATTCTTTTTCCCCTTCATATACTCAATATTTAAATCATTTGTCTATATAATACTCACCCATTTATGTTGTCTTTCATTTAGGTCCTTCTGCTCTAGGAAGTACCTCAAATTGTTAGGATCAGTCTTGACCACCACCCGTTGGCAAAATGTTGTTTTATTTTTTCCAGAGCATGCATGATCGCAAGCATCTCCTTATCATAAATATAGTTTTGGCATCCTTACGCTTCCTGCTATTGTAGACGATGGGGTGACGGTTTTGCATTAAGATTGCCCCAATGCCCTATCCCAATGTGTCACACTTGAGCAAAAAGGGCTGAGTGAAACTTGGTAATGCAAGAACTCGACAAGTGCTCATAGCCTCCTTTAGTTTATCAATGCTCGCTACACCTCCTCTATCCATTTGAATGCTCCCTTCTTAGTGAGATCAGTCAAAGGAGCTCCTAGCTATGAAAATCCTTTAACAAATGTTCTATAGTAGTTGCATAGGCCAAAGAACCCTCACAACTCCATGAGCGCCCTTGATAGTGGCCAATTGAGAATTACCTGAATCTTCTCTTGGTGCACTTGTACCCCTTGTGCATTGACAATGTGCCCTAGGTATTCAAATGATAATTGATTGAGATATTCAATATTAAAAAAAGGAGAGGAATACACTTTAAATAGAGAATACAAGATATCTTTCCATAACGGAAATGATCAAGAATAGAAACATGAAAGACAGAAAGGCAACTTCCTATAACTAACTAAAGATGAAAGACATAAAAGAAGCTCCTAAATGCAAGCTAAGATGGTCATTATATCAATATTACAATATTATTTTAATACCCTTGCTTAACAGTCATCCTTCTAACTACCCTAAAGATGACTTGACATAATTTGTAGGTCATTTGGCCACGATTCCTTCTCATCAAAAGATTCTGCAACATGGGCTTGCTTCTGAGATGCTCCTTTGTTGGACCTCTGATCATCCAACCACTTTCTATAGGACTTCCTCATATGACCAAGAATAAGAACAAGCTAAGGGTCTGCCAACTTGATGTTGGGTAACCAACCAATCCCTCCCATTATCGAGAGACATGGAATCCAAGACCAGCTTCAAAAAACTTTGATTTTTCTTGATAAAAAATCTACAAAACACTCTAGGACCATAATTTTGCTAAAACTCGTCAAAAGAAGCTACTGCAAAATAGCACCATGATTTTGGGGAAAAATCATCAAACCCTTGATGCAAGGCTAAGATCACACACGATTTTGTGAAAAAATTGTCAAAAACTCCAATGCATTTGTAGGGACACTGTTCACCCTAGAAACATATTATCTATGATTTTAAAGTGACTTAAATTATGGGATAACCCCTACAAAACTTGTCTATTACGTAGCCTATTTCCTCTAAGCATGCTCTACGAGGCATTCATCAAGTGTTCTCGAGCATAATTTGGTCCCTAGAGTTGTACCATCAATCAAATTCCTTCTCTATCATTTCTTTTTTGCAAACTCATGCCCGTTGGGAGTTAGACAATTTTTGACTCTTGCAAAGTCGGGTGCTTTCCCCAACATTTCATGTCTCCAAGTTGCATATATGCAGTTTAGATTTTAAAACCCAAACTATGTATGCAATTTAGGTTTTAAAACCTGAACTACATATGTAGATACGCTCAGTCGTGTGATCTCGGAATGAATCAGAGTTGCAGTGAAGTTAAATTCAAGTTATGATTTGAGTCGTTGATCGTGTTTTGATCTTGTTGTTCTCTCATAATCTCGCAATAAAAAAGAATATGCTCGAAAGGTTCAGAGATTTGGAGCAGACCATGGATGTGTTTTTGGTCGAACGGTTGTCTCGTGATCTCGCAATAAAAAGGAATATGCTTCTATGGTCTAGAGATTAAGCGCAGATCGTTGATCTTAGGTCCGATCTTGTGGCTAACGCGTGATCTCGCAATAAACTCAGAGTTAAAGAAAAGATTCAGCGACTCAGAGACAAAGGATTTTAGTTACCCAGGGTTAAAGATGAGTCAAGGCTGAGTTAGGGCTAACTTTTGAGACTAAAGTAAAGACCAAGAAATTTCAATTTAATCAGACGGACTGCGTAAAGCCTCAATGCAAAAGTGCTCAAAATCTAATGATCAAGGCATTGCGTTAGGACGCCACATGTCTACGATCAGATCTGAGCTCGAAGAAAGAATAAAGATAAAGATAGATCAACGGTTGTGTTTTAAACAGGAAGTTAGGTCATTTTCTGAGCCGTTGATACAAACATCCGCGCCACCTGTGACCGTTTTAAACAGTTATTCAAATATTCAAATCTGATTTCAGAGGCTCAAGGCGGTGACGATAAAGACAAAGTCTCAGACAGGGTAGATGAATCCGCTGCTTATTTTGTTCGAATTATGGCGATATGGGAGATATTTTCAAAGACATATCTGATCTCCTGAGTTATTTTCCCGAGTGCATTGATGTGCAAACATGATTGTTTTAGGGTCTCTGTATTGTTTAATGAATATCTATTGTAACCCCAATTCTACACTCATTGATCGATGGATTGACTCACGAGCCTGTGTGCTAGGGGAGGTTCTATATAAGTAGTTTTGGAAGCTTTTTTAGCTAGGTTTTTCAGCTTATGCAATACTTTCCATGGCATTCTCTCTGCCCTCAGGTTTTCATTTGTTTGTAATTTCTCATTGAGATTCAGATTATGCAAAGGCTTTTTGTGATATTGTGATATTTTCTCTATCTCTGGGCCTTCTTGTCTATATTTCTCTTACTGAAGCATAATATAGTGGTTAATGTTAATCTTGGAGTTCTTGAGCCCTCTTTCTTATTGCATCTTTGTGCACTATTGTGGATGATTTGATTTAGATGATCTTGTGGATTTTGTTCATCCCTAGTTATTTTGTCTCATTCCTGTGCCTATTTGCTGGAGTGGATGTTTGTTTGCAGGTCATAGTCCATGTCTATTCTATTGAATATGCTATTGTTTGTGAAATCTTGATCTCTTTCCCTAAATAGCCTCTTTTCATTTCAGACCTCTATGAAATACTTATGCAAACCTATCCAGAGAGTTGTTCTCTTCTAGATTCAGGAATTCCATGCTAGCTTGGTCACTGTGTTATGATTCATGTTACCTTCGGTGTATCACCTAGTAGGATAATTTTCTTTTCAGTCATTTCCCTTCAGTTCTCCTTCTATCCCTTTTCCTTCCAAATTTACTTTCATGTTTAAAAGCATATTATGTGATTATCCAAGAGGAACCGACCTAGAATCTGGAGGCTTCACTTCAGTTAGCAGAGGTCCCACAACTTAGAAGTGATTCCCATGTTATACTAGATTGTTAGGCTCAAGAGCTTAACAAGGTGCAAAATTTAGTGTATAATATGAATAATCCCGCCATTAAAATGGAAATGACAGAGGAGAGAGAAATATACGAATGAGTTGTTGAGCTCGCAAGCTTGGCTATGCAACTGACCTAGTTGTTGTGACTCGACAAGGGATCTACATTGGCCAAGATGACATGGACCAATGCGTTATTAGGTAAGCGTGGTCATGAGACCTCGCAAATAATTCAGAGACAACACCCTTAAGAACTCGCTTGCATAGAACCTGCACCACAGACAACCTGCGAACTCGCATGGCTTCTGCAATACACCAAGGGCGAAACTGTGTAATTAGACTATACACAATTCATAGAACTATTGACAACAACATTTACACAGCGCACAAAATTTACAAAACCTCCGAAATTTACAAACTTGCAACGCTTACAAAACCTACCAACATAGCCTAAATTTATAATATGTACCCAATTTACAACGAAGTGTAGAGCTCCAAACTATACACACTAAAACTACAGACGACCTTCCTGCAAGCAGAACCAGCCACGAAGGGTTGCACTAAGGGAGGAAAGGCCAACAACCAAGCCTGGGAAAAATGCGACATGCCAACAAAGGGCTAGGCCCAGACGACACAAAAAAAAACGGAAACACCGAACAACACTAGGAAGATAAGGAAAAATCAGGCACAAACCAAAAACAAAACAAAACAAAACTAGAGAGTCGAAGAAAGCCTACCTGAAAACACGAAATGTTGGGAAGGGAGGCTCGAACACCATTTACTCTGTCACTGTTCACTGCAAAAGCCTCGAACACACCTCTTGCACCATTTTGTAGTCTGAGAATTCTTAGCTTGGGAAATGCTCTACTCTATTTCTCAGTTAATTCTCTAAGAGGCAACTTGTTTGTGGTGAATGTAAAAATGGCAGAGTAAACGATCTTTATAATGCCTAAAAAGAGTGCATTAATTACTGATTAGTATTCCGCGTAAAAGGCAAATTGCTGAAGTCTGGACTTCGGAACGCTCGCGATGACCCCTTCCAAAGAGGACAGGAGTAACAACACCAGATTCTTGGGGTCTAGAAATCACTGGCCACTAGGGAGACGATGCTTTGGGATCCGGATCTTGAAGCAGAACAAAAAGGCAACCAAAAGACAAGGCAAAACCAACAACCCAAAAAAACAGGGACCAAACATTTTTTCAACAAAATGTAGGGACAGGTATGCAGGGCATAACAAGGACCATGCATTTTGGCTGTTTTATATCATCAGCTTCATGACATAGCCTACCATGGATCACAAAGCTTAGGATGTGGGGTCACACTTTAATAGGTGTGGTCATTTGAGCACATTTTTGTATTTTGTCTAATTTTTTATAGACTAGTTATATAGCCAGGATAGCCTTATGTATGTTACTACGAGGCATTTGTTCACAAACATGTAGGACACACTAGATACTGGAGATATTTATTGGATACTTTGAGGGAGTTTTGATGGAGACTGTATGTTGGATGTCCAATTTGGAATGGGAAGGATGAACATCTCTAGTTTTGTCAATAGGAGAGGTATTTGGTTGGGAGGTCTACAAAGTATTATTATATCATTGAAATACAGTTACCTGATAGGGTTTTGAGATAGTTTGGTGAGAGGCAGGGAGTGTTGATTGGTTATGCACAGTTTTCTAGGTGCACAATGGATATCAGTGATTGGGGACTTGTTATCCCTATAGAGACTTAAGTGGCACAGTTTATCACATTGGCACTATTGAGCTGACAGTGGAGATTAGATGTTGGAGATGTAAGGACTACAACTGAGTATGATGTCTAGTGGACTAAACACATACCTATACCGTATATGGATCTGGGAGTACCAGTTCCTATTGATATGCATCGACAAGCATGTCATCCAAGGAGGAGACATGGGAGACATGGTAGGAGAGCACAATGGGGTGGTCGAGGAGGGATAGGATGAGGTAGGAGAGGTGATTCAGGGGGATGAGATGATGGTGATGGTGGTGGCCATGGAGGAGGGATAGATGGTGGATGGGGGAGAGGGAGAGATGGAGGATGAGGAGGTGGAGATGGCGGAAATAGTGGAGGGGTACCATTACATCTACCCCATTTATTCCTCCTAGTGGTGTGCCCACTAATTAGGCAAATTTTAATATTTCCAATTTTTTGTCCAATCTTAACCTTAGAGTGCATATTAGACAAGGGGAAGGATTCCATACTTGGGTAAATTATACCCATCCCTTTCAACTCTTTCCTTGGGCACACATGAGACATTGGGAGGGATTTTAACACTGAAAAATTCATTGATCGTTGTGATTTAGAGTGCACTTGAGCATGGGAGGCGGATTTTGGAAGTTTTGAGAAAGTCCTTGCCCTTGGAGAATCCACACACTTGGGCGCATATTAGTCATGTAGGTGGATTTTAAAGTTTTGGAAAAATTCCTTGCAACCGACGAATTCCCTTCCTTGGGCGTGGATTATGCACTTGGAAGGATTTTTGAGTCTTTGGAAAATTCCATGCCTAGAGAGGATTAGTGCTCATGGGAGCACATTTGCCATGTAGAAGGATTTTTTTGCACTTTGGGGAAATTCCTTGGCATCAAAGAATATATGCCCTTGGGCGCTATTTGGACTTGGTGGAGGATTTTTGCATTCTTAAAAGAATTCCTTGACCTTAGAGGATTAGTGCTCTTGGAGATTGGTCAAGGAATTTTTGTATACTTAGTCATTTTAACACTTTCACCTCCCTTCCAAATGTGGGCGTTTATTAGAGGGTGCCATGGATTTTCAATGACTTAGCCATTTTCTCATACTTTTCATGCCATTCCACTTTTGGGCGTTTATTAGAGAGTGCCATGGATTTTCAATGACTTAGCCATTTTCTCATACTTTTCATGCCTTTCCACTTGTTGGCGTTTATTGGGATGGAGAAGGATTTTCCCCATACTTAGTGGAATTTTAATGTTTTTCTTGCCCTTTCCTCTTTTGGATGTTTTCAAGAATATTCTTACACAGTGAATTTTGGATCAACTACCTTAATTGTCCATTCCTCCAGATTTGGAACTGGGTACTCTGTTTATTCCTCTGTCAATGCTCATTAGTTGCCAAAAATAGACTTGCTAAAAATAGACTTACTAAAAATACTAAGTTTGTTTAAACACAATATTAGAACAATCTGCACTATAATGAAATTTTAGTAAGTTGTTCCAAATTCAAAATTGGGCCAAACTAGAACACAATGAAACTTACTAAAAATAGAAATATGTCCAAAAAATAGTAAGTTCATCAAAATGCTCAAAATTTAACTGACATTCTCTCCACAAGATCAATTCTCTTTTCCCACTTGACCAAATTCACTCTCTTACCAAACTTCTCTTTTCAAAACCAAAGGCAAATGACATCCAATTCTATACTTATCATGAACTCTCAATGTCCATTCAAAACACCAGGAACCTTGGGAAACTACGCCAAAACTACCAAGAACACAAAAAAAAAAATGACCAAGTGGGCAAAAATGTAGGAGATCCCATTTGCAATTGGACGATGTAGGAAAAGGTCACAACATGGTGCACGTTGAGCTACATGCGGGTGCAAGGGAGTGATGACATTGCCTAGATTGAGGATAGCACCAGCATCTCATTTGCCCCAATGACGTTAATTGTCATTTCAATTTGTAAATTTTAAGTACGGGCATCATATCACCATTTCCATATTTGGACAGGTGGTCATTAGCATCGGTGTTAAGATCAACTCCTATCCCATCTCCCTCATATCTATGCTTTTACATCAAATTATATAGATTGCTATCAAAAGTATTAAATATGGGCTTTCTTTTTTCCCGGTTGCACTTACAACAACTCTTAATCCCTCTCACCATGGCATGTAAAAGCTCACTTAGCTCATGGTCACAACCAAGTTTGGTTATAAAAGGTCTACGAAGGTAGTTCCTGGGCATTCAGCTTTTGTCTTCTGATAAGGTCAGTGTAGGCTTTGAGATGGATGCCCATATCTTCTTACAACGGCCCTGTTGGGGGTTGGAATACCCAGCCCATTAGATATCCCATGTTTCCTCAATTGAAGTGCCCCATGATTTGGCACCCTTTTCAAGCAAATTTTAAGGCAATTTCACTCATGGACCATCGTAGTCGTGTGGCTGAAGGCTGCTTGTTCCTTAAGTGGCCCACGGACATTGAACCTTCCCCTATGTGCATTGGATGAATGCTTTCATGAAAAAGGTGGTGAAAGAACACAGCTTGAGGACACTAATGAATACCCGACTGATGAGGTGGAGATTTAAATATGTCATGTTTATAGTTCATTTCCCATCGATGAGAAAAGTATTCAACCTAAATATTTTACAAAATAATGATAGGTTCGTGTAGTTAGCAATTGATATCCTTCGTGAGTGAGAATCTTGTTTGAGTGGAAATGACAACTTCATTGTCAACATCTAGCATGGTCTTTCTTAACAAGGGGGAGATTGCACTGAATTTTGAAGCTCATGCTATGGCATAGAAGGCTTGCCAATTTTTGAAACATTGAAAGGAAGAATAAAGTTTTGTCACTTGATCTTCGATAGATCTTAGCATGAAGTCAATAACTAATCTAATTTCCATTATTGACTAGGTTGAATGGAAGAATAAAGTTTTGTCACTTGATCTTGGATAGATCTTAGCATGAAGTCAATAACTAATCTAATTTCCATTATTGACTAGGTTGTGACAATCATTGAGATGTAGAGGCCACAAACAACCCTCAATGGGTTGATATGTATTGACCAAACAATTAGAAAAATGTACAAAGTACAAGCAGTAAGTGACTCAATATTATAACCACATCATGGATGCTACTTGCTCACATTTGTGTAGAGATGTCCAAGAAATGCTTTCAAGCTATCAAAATTGCTTCTCATTGCAAATCGAATACTACGTAGATAAATCTATATGTTAGTTCATGAGAGTCACTTTGGTTGAAGTCGCGCAGTATTCACTTTAGCATGTTAGCTTTGATGGTTGATTTAGATCCTTTCCACCAAGTTTGCTAACTTCAATAAATTGTTGAAATTATTTCTATTTTTTTTTAAGATTTTGATTTGGATCAAGACATTAAATATAGCATATTGACCCTTAGGCGCAGGCTCAGTTACCCTGACATTTGAGTCTCGGTAATATTTGAATTTCCATAAATTTATATATCCTAAACATCATTGAGGCCCAAATCCCCCTATCTTGGTTTTCTTACCAACCATGTCAAATAAGAAGTAGATCTAGTATGAAATGTTGACAAATATTACGTCCTTGCTTATGCTCTGGGTTATGTGTTCTTCATACCATCCATATAAATTGTTTTTGGAGGATTGAAAATTGTCTACACTAGAATTTGTATGTCAAAATAGAGACATTTCCAAGCTAGTTGAAGCATTTTGCAATATTTACATTTATCATAATATAACTTTAATGTTGAATGCAAAAAAACTCTCTTTTATGTTGCAAATAACGAATACTAAAATTGTTAGATAAGTAAATCAATGTTTGATTCATTCCCTCAATTATGTTTGTTTTAATTGTGACAGGAAAAAGCTACATGCTTGAAGTAGGTACACTAGAACGACGTTGGAAGAGCATGGAAGACACAATGCAATCTATATCGAATTCCTTTATATTGTTTGATGTCTAATATTGCATATAATATCTATCTTTAGCCAAAACATTGTTTGATATCATACTTATGAATTAGTTTTGACATAATGGAATAACACATATTTTAAGATGCTTCTGAGGGAGTGAAGAAAATGATATTCCCCATAAATTAATCGAGCATTACATAGGTATTATTTGATTTCATTTATAAAAATAATTTTGTTATAACAATGGTTGACCATAAGCTCAAAGAGCCTGTTTTGTATATTAACTTTTTGTATTCAATTTTACAATGTTATTTTTGGCAAAATGTTATGTGTGAGTTCTTGTCATTAATGAACACAAATTCTATGTAAGAAAACATGCCTATTGTAACAAGTCAAGAACATGCAAGTTACATTATTAAGGGTTATGATCTAAGGCTTATACTATTGTTATTGTTCCTATTAGTTTCTTAGTATTATGCACAAGGGCATATACCATGTTCTTGCAACTTGATGTTGAAGCACAAAAGCAAGGTCAACAATTCTCACCCTAGACTATAAGAAAGGTGATTTCAATTGTGTATTTAAAAATAAGTGGCAATTTCTTCTAGGTTGTCTGTTATGGAATGTCTTGCATCCAAATGTGATGAGTATTATTAATAGATGGTTAACGAGTATGTGCACCAAGTTGCGAGTCAAAAAAGTTGACACATGTTTAAAAAAAATTCAAATTTCATATAACCTTATCAGGTTATTGAAAATTTGAAATTGTTCTAGGCTTGGGTTCTGAGATGTTTCTAATAACTCGATCGGGTTATTTATAAACATAATATATTTTGGAAACCCGCGTCTTAGGCCATTTCTAACGCCTAAACCGCGAAGCAACAGAGTGAAGGATGGCAAAAAAGCATCAAAAACTGATCGTACTTTGAAGAAATTAACATTTCTTCTATAATTTTGACATTTTCAAGCAATGGTGCCCCGTAGCAAAGGTTTTTTTTTTTTTTGCGTTTGTAATCAAATTAGGTTACGATATTGATTTTTTGTTTTCTTTTATTAATTTCCTATCATATTCATCAAACAACCCAAGAAAAGGAAAAAGAAATGAAAGACCACCCCCCGTAAAGCCTCCTCAAAATTCTCCTCGTCCACCACCATCGCCACCCGTAAACCCTCCTCAAAATTCTCCTCGTCCACAACCATCGCCACTCGTAGACCCTCCACATGTGCCATTAGGTCATGTAAATGCAACACAAGAGGACCTCGTGCAATGCCTTAACCAAAATAGCGCACAAATTAATATATTAGTCAATAGGTTGAAGGCTTCCAGTCTTCAACATCACTACCCTTGCCACTACATTAGAACAAATGTCCAATAGTGCAAATGAGGTGTCTCAAGAGGTGACAAAATGGGGTTTATGGAGGGATAAATGTCGTACATATTATGCTGCCGGTTTATCATATGAGGACGTGAAAAGAAAGGCCATACAAAAATGTGACATATATGCGCTTTTTACCAATCCTAATACTAGCACCTCCCTAGAAGATAATACAAAACGGTTTCCTATACATTGGTGTGCTCATAGGGAGATGAAATTAGCTTTTTGGGATAGGTGGTACATGGTATTTGACCAACCACCTTGTAATAATAATGAAGTGCCTTTATATTTTTCGAGGAAGTTATACTGTGAGTTTATCCTCAGCGAGAAGCCAAATTACTTTGACTTTTGTGAGTTCCAAGGTAGAGGGAGAGGCTGTGCGCAGGATAAACCTGGGGCACGTAAGATTACCCCAACCACAAGAGAGGAGGCGTACTGCAAGAAAACCCCTCGTTCATGTTGTGGTCCCAGTAGTGGTGAAGGAGTCTATGGATATACAGACTCTTCCTGCAGCTGCATCATTGACTTATGTCATTATCCAACATGGCACTCAGATAGTTGGAGGAGAGGATGGATCAGTGCCTGCGCCACCTCCATCTTCATCAGATGCGCCATTAGGATCATCCCATCCTGTGCTAGCTCCATCGTCATCAGATGTACCATTAGGATCATCTCATTTCGTGCTAGCTCCATTATCATCAGATACAGTAGTAGGGTCAGCCCATCCCATGGAGCATATTTGCATCAGTTGTAATGGTATATGTGATGGGGTAGATAGTCATGCGAGTGTGTATGGTTTGACATCCCATTCATGTGTACATTGCGGGAGAAGATGTCAGGCATCCACTACTGAGGATATGACCCTCATAGATGATTTGATGACAATGGTGTTTGGTAGAGAGCTGACACAGGTTTATTTAAATTTGTGTTTTGACATGTTATTTTAATCAATTACCTAAATCTGTTAAAAGTAAATAAATTTTTATGTATAGAAGAATCTAAATTGATACATGAATAATACACATTGCATGGTGCAGCTGGTGGTACGAGCACACCAAGGAGTGCTCGTTCTAGTAGATGTAGACGGGTAGCTCGAACACCTAAGGTAATGTTTTATAAATATTCATATAATAGAATAATACGTTGTTTTCAAAATATCATACCTTAATAATTTGTATGGTAGTAACTTAGATGATCAACTTTTGACAATTTTACATTGTTCTTGTATCTTTGTTGCAACTATTACCTTTCTGACTTCTACTGCATCATTTTAAGATCACAATGACCTTGTTACACCATATGTGAGCATTACATCAATATTTAACACCTTTTAATCCATGAACCCCCAAATTGACCTTTTAGACCAATTGTGCCAATAAGGCATTATATAGCATCCCATTACATAAAGTGACCCTTAGGCCATGTAAACATGTGAAATGGCTTTTATTGATCTCATTACATCCACAAATGAATTTTGATGGTCTTTGTTTAGTCTTCCCCTTCTAGGGTCTTCTAGGTGACCCTGTCTTCCTTCTTGCTCCCTTGGTGCTTTGCACCATATTGTATTGTTGATTTGATGTATTGGTGTATTAGTGTATGTTTGTTTGCTATTGCTTTAAGGTCAAAGAATTTGTTCTAATGTAATTCAACTCAAGGAATTCATAAAAGGATGGTACTCCCTCAAGGAATTCATAAAAGGATGGTACTCCCTCAAGGAATTAGGTTGAATGTAAAGGCGTCAACAGAGATCCCTAGCTTTTCGTAACCTAGACATCATACTTTTGAACAAGTTCACTTCCTTATCCAACCATCATGACTCAAACTGATTTGAACTGCCACCCTCCATCATTGGACTCAATTCAACCAATGTTGAACTCATACATAGACTCATACCCTAACCAATCACTTATTGGCTTCTGAATCAACCTTGAACATCATCTGGGACATTCAACCATCATTCTTTTACTCTTATTTCTTGTTCAAAATCATGAATACAATATCTGATTGTTCACTGATTGTGAATGTCCTCAATCCTTCAATACGTCTCCATGGCCTTTTGAAGACTCCCAACATATAACTTCTAAGACACCCCAAGAACCCCTCAACTTATCACAAGGTCCTTATCCTATCACTCAAAGCACATTCACTTGCTAGTTTAGTAAACTCTACTCTGTCATTTCACTATCACACTAGGACAGTCCCCATATACTAGTCTATATCTTCACCATAGACAAGAACCCCTCTACACCCTAGATTCATAAGCACCCAAAATATTTTCATCACTGCCCATACCACCTACTCTCAACCTAAAAGCACTCCAAATCCCTCATGCTAAGGGTAAACACACTAAAACATACTCACTGTCAGGCTACAATAGTCCTATTACCTACTACAAAAGTGGTCCTAACCTCTGACCTCCACGAATACAATCTAGACCATCCTTCTCTAACTGTGACTACAAATTTGTTAAAGAATAGTCTTGTGTGTGAAAGAAGAGAAATTTTTTATATTGTAATAATGGTTCGTAAAATTGTTTATAAACTTGTGATAATAGAGTTGTGGAGCATAAGCATTTGTGGAATTCAAGTGAATCATAATCTTGATTGTAAACTATTGCTTATATTTATTTGGTGTTTTATAGAGCTTGTAAGGGGCTCAGATTTTTTAGATTGATGATGTCAACCTTTCTGTCATTGACTTTGGGTTACACTAGAGCTATGTGGTATTATATTTTGCACACCTGTTGTTTATAGTTTTAATTGAACCCATGTGGTATTATATTATTTCTCGTGTTAATTTTGTTTTTGTTAGCCTACCCCACCAAGCTCGAGGTCATTAGGAAAGAGGAAGAAATCATCGGGGACACTAAAACAAAAAAAAGATAATTAAGTCCAATTTAAGTTTATTTGTTGAAATGTATTATGAACATTTCAATGTAGTCTATATTGATGAATGCACTTGACTTGTTTATTGTATACATGTAGAATCAATTGGGTTTCACTGAACTAATGAATGCACCAGACACTGCTGATGTTCAAGAGAGGGAGGATGTAACATGTTTTCATATTTACTTTCAATCGCATTATTGTTTGTTGAAAATATTTTAGAAATCATGTTCCTCTATTAGTATGTCATTTGCTATGACTTTTCATACAGGAATTGATCATAGCTACCTCAGATGAGGCGAATCCACATATGAGTATAGTAGAGCTATCTAAGATTATGGTATGTATTTGTTCTATATACATGTTAAACATTTTTGTTAAGAGATGAGTACATGCATTTATAGTTTTATAACTTGATTGTCAACAACTTTGGGTTATTAACTTGCACGCGAATTCTCATTTACCTATTATAGCTCCCTTCTCCACTTCCTAGGCATCCCTTTCCTAGCACAGGAGATCCAACTGAGGCTTCAGTATGCATTTGTATTATCTAGTATATACATTTTTTGCATTATCTAGTATTTCTCGACTATAACATCTTTTCTATTTTACCATACAGGAAAAGGTCTGAACTGATTCATCATAGGTTTTGGCTCCTCCAGCACAGGAGTTCCAACTCATGCTGTGGTATGCATTTTTTATTTTTTAATATTTCTTGTTTATAACATGTATTTTGCATTATTTATTTTTCATGTTATAGGACTCTTTAGGAGTGCCTGTCCTTCCTCTACCTCGCCATTTTTCTAGGAGTCCCTCTCGCCGATGACGGAGCCCATTTCGTTTATCATTCAGCCTAAGCATAGGAGCAAGAGATGAGATAATCAATAATTCAACTGTCAACAAATTACAGCCCTATATTTATTTATTTTGAGTTAAGATATGTGGCTTAGCATTTGAATTGTTCTTGTGTAGAGACTTAGTGACCCAAGTGCTACTTTGAAGAAGCTCAATTTTGATGATCCACCACAATCATAGATATATCGAGACATTGTATAGATCTAGTTGTGGTCATTGAATGACCAAATTTTTATTTTTATTTTTATTTTTTTTGTGTGTGTGTGACATTTGTACATTGTATA
Organism: Thuja plicata; assembly: GCA_018584345.1. Lineage (NCBI taxonomy): Eukaryota > Viridiplantae > Streptophyta > Pinopsida > Cupressales > Cupressaceae > Thuja > Thuja plicata. The sequence goes on from MU223775.1 coordinate 4,356,923, forward strand.
TATCAACCTGGACATAATTGATGTCACTTTTTTGTAACTCTATTAGGGATTTGGCATGTACGCCATGTATTGATATGTACACTATTATTGTTCATTTTGTTATATATGAAACTTCAAATTTGATCCTTGAATTTGTTGGTTGAATGTTTATGCCTTAAGTGTATTCTTGTTTCACATGACTTGTGTATATGCATGCGTGTTTCTATAAATTAATGTACTTGTGTGTGTACTTCATGTATATTCATGTATATGATTCATAACCTAAATCCATGTGTATGACCTACGTGAATGATTTAAGTGAATTCATGTCTATGCTTCATAATGTATGTACTACATGTTTGCTCCAGGACAAGCAATTTTATGTGTACGCTTTTTGTGCTACATATGTTCACATGTATACTTTATGATTTAAGCGAATTAATGTTTGATGTGCTACATTGTATTTAGGTGTATCTTTCATGCTCTATATGTATGCACTCCATGACTTAGGTGAATTTATGTTTGTTGTTGTAAGTTTTTTGTGACTGAAATATAGAGTATGAGAGTTTGGTCAATCCATCTAAGGTATCTTTATAAACCTAAGGTCAATTAGACTCTTGACCTATGATAGGATAAGTAGGTTTGATGTTTTTGGTCTAATAAAGGTCCTACTATAGGATCTAAGGGTCTTCTAAGTCCTTTCAATAGGTATAGAGGTCCTATTATTGTTATTTCAAACTGTTCGTCGTGGGATCAAACCATCAGCTCCATCAGCTCTAGTAGGCTAGGTAAATGCTAGGGAGACCTTTTTTCACTTGCGAAGCATCAAGAACATTCTGGTGCAAGTCAGACCCAAGTGTTCCGAAGGTGCACTAAGCCAAATTGGGCAGCGACTTTTGGAGAGCCATACCTTGAACCTCATGAGAGATATCAAAGATCCGTGAAGTGCATAAGGACCGTCTTGGGAAGGCCTACATGCACGTAGCTTAGTTCTGGGAGATTCCACTTGGATTCCATTTGGCGACTCGATCTTGGTTGGTGCAAAAAGTTTCATTGTTGCTTAGTTGAAAGTTTCTCAATGGTGCATCTTTCAAACCATTCGTCGTGGGACCAAACCATCAGCTCCAGTTGGCCGGGTAAATGCTAGGGGAGACCTTTTTTTGCTTGTGAAGCATCAAGAACGTTCCAGCGCAAGTCAGACCGAAGTGTTCCCAAGGTGCACTAAGCCAAATTGGGCAGCAATTTTTGGAGAGTCATATCTCAGACCTCGTGAGAGATATCAGAGATCCGTGAAGTGTACAAGAACTGTCTTGGGAATGCCTACAAGAACGTAGCTCAGTTATGGGAGATTCCACTCAGATTCCATTTGGCGACCCGATCTCAGTTGGTGCAAAAAGTTGCATTGTTGCTCAGTTGAAAGTTTCTCAATGGTGCATCTTTCAAATTGTTCGTTGTGGAACCAAACCGTCAGTTCCATCAGCTCTAGTTGGTCGGGTAAATGCTAGGGGAGATCTTTTTCACTTGCGAAGCATCAAGAATGTTCCCGCGCAAGTCAGACCGAAGTGTTCTCAAGGTGCACTAAGCCAAATTGGGCAGCAATTTTTGGAGAGCCATATCTCAGACCTCGTGAGAGATATCAGAGATCTGTGAAGTGCACAAAGACCATCTTGGGAAGGCCTACAAGCACGTAGCTCAGTTCTGGGAGATTCCACTCACATTCTATTTAGCGACCCGACCTCGGTTGGTGCAAAAAGTTGCATTGTTTCTTAGTTGAAAGTTGCTCAATGGTGCATCTTTCAAACTATTCGTCATGGAACCAAACCGTCAACTCCAATTGACCGGGTAAATGCTAGGGGAGATCTTTTTTCGCTTGCGAAGCATCAAGAACATTTCGACGCAAGTTGGACTGAAGTGTTCCCAAGGTGCACTAAGCCAAAATATTCAACTACTTCTTGAGTTTCTCAATCACATCTTTAGCCTCAACAAGTTTCCTTCTATAAAACTCCATGTATTCCTTAAGGACCTCTCCCAAGCTGTTAGGCTTCTTCAACAGATTTAGGCTCTGATACCAATTATTAGTATATAGAGGCACTGGAGGGGGGTTGAATAAGTGTAAACAAGTAATGAACCAATTCAACCAATAATCAGATAATGCTTTTATATAAATTCCATGCAATTAAACAAGTAAGCGTAATGATGCAATAGAAGTAAAACACTTCAAATGTCCACAAAGCATAACATATAACACCATAATTTTAATTGTAGATTATGCCTATTACTTTGGTTCGACAAAATATTTTCAAGGTAGTTGCTTTGGAAAAGATTAGGTCTATTACACATGACAACACATGACAAATATATAAGATAGAAAAGAACATACATACAACGCATGAAAAAGATGTAGTATGAAACTAATACATACATACAATGCATGGAAAATATATAATATGAAAATGAACATACATACATAAATACAATGCACGACAAAGATACATACATAAATACATAATATGAAAATGAACATACATACATAAATACTACATATGAACCATTAATATAATTTAGAGAAACATGAGATATCCACTACATGAGCCATTGTTATAATTGTAATGAATCGTAATTCACTAATATCCTCTTAGTTAAATGGCACACAGTAAACTATACAAAATGTGGCCCCTTGGTATATACAAATCAACCCATGGACCCTTTTATATACAATTTCATCTTCTTTCAATATACAAAATGTGGTCTCCAAATATGCATGTAGACCACTTCATAGTCATTTATATTTACAAAAAAGCGAAGTTAGATTGTTTCGCAAAATTTATATACAAAATTGTCAAAATAATTATACCATTTTGTAAAATGATTCTTCATGATGGCCCAAAACTAATTAAGTGAACCTTCTAGATCAACTCTAACCCTTATTGTGTCATGTATTGCCCCGTGTTCAGGTTCACGAAGTTTCCATAAATTCTTCTTACGAGGTCTACCAGTATACTTTATCAATTCAATATTTGTTGCAGCAAGAAGGTTCGAGTAATGTAAAATATGTTTGTGTCTCATAGTCCCAAAACAACGACTTCTTGGATTTTTGGATAGGGTACTTGCATTTCATAGAAACATAAATTAATACAAAATTCAACATATAAAGTGTAATAGAATGATGGTAAGAGGTCTCAAAGTTGTCAAACAAGAACACATTATATTTTGATAGCGTACCTTCTAAGCCATGTCCCTATCACAACAACAAATCCTATTGGGTACTCAATACCCTCTCCATCAATGACTCTAGTTGTCAATTTATTTTTGCCCTCAATACAACGACACAAAAAGTAATCAGTCCCTTCCTCATTGTTCTCATCTGCAACAACTGCATATACATGACCTGCAATTTATAGAGGGATAAGTTAACACCCTAAACACTTAACCACATAATAAAATGAGTTCAAGTAGGTTCAACCGAGTTCATCTCAAAATGAATAATAAATTGAGAAATTACATGGTTCAACCTAGGTCAGATATGTGATCAAAATCTGTTGATGCTTCAAACAAGCTCAATTGTAGTTCTCTAGGAAGTTGATATGTATCGAGCGGTTGCAAAGGTGTATAAGACCATTTGTCAACCCACTCTTTTGATTCGCATTACTCCCACGCAAAATTCATACAAGACAAGCAAAAAAATGCCATTAATCTAGTATAAATACCCAATGATGCTGCATTTGAACTTCTAAATGAGTGCATGTCACTTGATCCTATAAGTTCACAACAATCTAGATATTTTTCAATGTCAGACTCGCCTATCAACCAAAAAAATCTATTAACAATAGACTTACCTTCATTACCTATTCCCATCGTAGAGTTGCACCATCGCACAATTGTTTATGCATTTATTAACTATGCACCACCTTCGTACTTCAATTCCTCTCTGGCAAGAGCTCTTTTTACACATGCACCTGCACCATCATGCTCGCCTTTTCCATGCCCCACCTCGATGAAATTCCAAAAATGTTGAACCCCACTTTTCACATGCATCCTACTCAACCAATAGAACATCCTTGCATTCTTGAATTGTGAGGTGCAAATGTCTGACCATATTATGTGTTGGCTATACTCAATACCTCTTTCCCTTAAATTCTCATAGAAAACTTTGAAGCAACCTTGCACAAACTCTGATGAATGTGTGCGATCATCACTGATGTAAAAATGATACTCTCTTAAAACCTTTCTATCTATGTTTGTGCTATCATGTGCATGCAAGAATGTTATATGTACAAAGATCATCACTTGTATAGAATGGTAATACATTGCTTGCACTTCATTCTGAGGTTTAAGTGTATAATTCTCAGCAAAATCAACAATGGAGACAATAGTACCAAGGGGAAAAGTGTCCTTACATATCTTAAATTTTTCATCCAACCACCTAGCTCTATGTGAATGGCGTATGTACTCATAAACTAGTTTCTCTTGAAAAATAATCATAAAATCAGCTATGCATATATCATTTTTCACTAACTCACACCTCTTAAGTTATTTTCCATCTTTTAGACCATAATTTACTGTCTTGTATTTTCCAAAAGAAACTAGTGTATTTCCAATCTCATTTGTGCTCTCTAGATGGTGACATATCCACAACTTTCTCATACCACCACATGTACTACAAGATCCATTCAAACACATCATCTTATAATAAATGCAACAATAATCTTGATTGCATAATACACTTGACATAAATTTTCTGATGACGTAGGAGGTGCTTGAAGACCACATTCTTGCAAAATAGTGTTTGTGTGCAAACTACAACAAACATGATGATATATATCATAATGCATGGAAAATTCAATATGTACCTTGCAACAACATGTGGTGCGCGCATGATTAATCTTCACGTAAAAGGGTTTTTCCATTTCAAAAAATCTTTGACTAATTTTAATTTGAGGAAATCTTTGGAGGAATCTTTCATAAAATTGTGTTTGTGTCATATCCAAAAAATGTTTTGGATGTGGCATATGGTTTGTAGATCTGATTCTCCTCCTAACAATGTCTCTTTGGTTGGGTGAAACCCTTGTGTTGTCATGCCAAAACTTTTCAATTAATGTTATTAATGCATCAACAACAACCTTGTCCTTGCGTGGGAGTCTACCCGAGAATAACCAAAGAGAATTAGTGTTTGGATCCTAAATTTTGTCTCGCCTATGTAAGGCTCTCTGTAATTTTGATCTACCTATCCTTAATGACTTGCTTTATTTGCTTACTATATGAGATTTTTTCATTTCATTTCCCATTATAGTTGATGTGAGGACACGTCGAGTAACATTAGCATCTTTACTGCATGATTTTGAACCAATGGCTTGGTATGCATCAAATAGATTTCTCACAATGGTTCTCTTAGTACTATTTTCAGATGTTCTCAACCCCACAATTCTCATTGTCTCTCTAAATTTCAGATTCTTAATCATTTCAACAATTACTTGACATCTTCCACTTTGATTTAATTTTTCAAAATAGTTATTCCAAATCTTTTTAACAATTCTTCTACAATTTCTTTTTGACATTTTATCATGCATTGGCCTCAAAATATTTTCATCAATGCCAATTAGAAATTTTGGTTTTCTACGAATTATTCTAGGAGGTGTTAACATAGCTGCATGTTCTACATTTTCATTAGATGAATTAGGTGCATTTATCCCCATCATTTCAATTGGTGTATGTTGAACATTTTCATTTTCATTATGTGCATTTTGTTCATTTATGACATTGAATTGAAAGGGTGCATTAGATGAATTAGGTGCGTTTATCCCCATCATTTCAATTGGTGTATGTTGAACATTTTCATTTGCTGAATTATGTGTATTTGTCACATTAACATTTTCATTTTCATTTTCATCACTTACATTACATGCATTTGATGATGTACCTTGTCGTATTCTCCTCATGTGCCGCCTTTGTCTTTTTGTTTAAATATCTCTCATTGTTCAATTGTTCCTCTTTTGTTCTTTCCCATTGTTCTTATTGAATGGACCCTATGAATAATATCATGAACATAGAATAACATGTGAACATCAAATCCAAAAAATAAAAACAAATCAATCATTTTCTTGAAATGTGAACTTACAATGATAAAATAACATCAAAAACACCAATAAACAACACAGTTCAATCATTGCAAAGAAACAACATGCAAAAAAGTGCAGACCTGTCTGTTACTAGTGTAAAACAACAAAAAAGAAGTAGTGGGACCTCGGGACAACTTGCAGTGACTATTTTTAGACCATTAAAGAAAACAAACTTGCAACGTTCCTAATTCAACAGAACCCGATCGGGTTCTGATGACTTAATGGTTCAACATTCCTCTTTCCTCAAAACCCAATCGGGTTATAAGAGCATAAAGGCTCAATGTTCCTAATTCCTAAAAACTTGATCAAGTTCTGAAAAACTAAGAACAAAGGAGGAGAGAGAGAGAGAGAGAGATTTAATGGTTCAACATTCCTCTTTCCTCAGAACCCAATCGGGTTATGAGAACATAAAGGCTCAACGTTCCTAATTCCTCAGAACCCGATCGAGTTCTAAAAAACTAAGAACAAAGGAGGAGAGAGAGAGAGAGAGAGAGAGAGAGAGAGAGAGAGAGAGAGAGAGAGGGT
>MU223775.1:4371055-4388079 GCA_018584345.1 Thuja plicata
ATAGAAGAGTACAAAGTGAGAGGATGGGGAAAAATAGATAGAGAGGAAAAGGGACATAGAGAGGAGAGAGGGAGGGGGAGAGAGAGGGAGAGGGGGAGAGTGCAGATGGAAGATGTAAATATATACAAAATAGAGAATGTGAGAGGGAGAAATATAAAGATAAAGATATAAGTAGAAATTAATAGAGAGAGGTAGAAAGGGGGAGATATATAGGCATAGAGAGTGATAGAGAGATGACAAGATAGAGATACATCTAGAGGGAGAGATGGGAGAAGAAATATAGAGATGTAAAGATTAAAAGGTATAGGAAGGGGGTGATGGAGAGAGATGGTTGGATAGAGATATAGATGATTATAAAGTGGGAGGATGGGGAAAAAGAGATAGACTTAAATGACCTTTCCATAATTCTACGGTGTTCTCATTGCGCACTAAGGTTATATAGGGAATTCAAATTTTGGTGCAATTAGGCATGTATTTTCTTGTCTTGTTTTCATAAGTGGAGGTGGTCTTACAATGCTTAGTTCTCCGTGCAATATAGTTTTATCATTTGCAATGAAACATAATGTTTTAATGTTTTCAATAACCAAGGAAAGGGGAAAAACTATCATATGACAAATGGTCTTGTTCATTGATTATGCCTTAATTCAACAGTATGGCATTCAAAAATATTTTTTATTAATTATTGATCATTTTAAATAGGGATAGAAATAAATGATATTATTAATCTATAGTTGAGAGTTTTTACACGAGTGTTGCAAAAAATACTTTGTGACCTAATATTAAGATGAAGAGAAATGTTAATGTAAAAGTACTCACACAACTAATGTTTGGAAGCATTCTAGATTACTATTAAGTGTCATGGAAATATTATGTCTTCAATAGTATTGTTGTCGATTAGTCTTGCTTGTGCATACATAGATGAATAAAAGGTAAATTATATTGAGAAATATAAGTTTTAATAGGTTTATTAAATAGGTTTGGGAATCACTTTACAAGTGTACATTTCTTTGTCAAAATAAATTACTAGTAGAAACCTAAAGAATGTTTTGTCTAATGACAACTTTGAGGACTTGAACCTTGATTAATGTGGCAATGCAATGCTTCCCTTTATTGGTTATGTTTTATTTTGACATAGTTTGATTACTGGAAATTATCATGCTAATAAATCATGACATTGATCTTTCGTTTCTAGGACTACGTATTTTAGGAATGTCATTAGAATTTTTTTTTAGCATTTCCTTATAGGAATTGCAATTATATCCTTGAAAAGACTTGTGATCAATGGTAAGTTTTTGCATTACAAGCATTATTAGTAAAAATTAATGATGTTGCAGAAAAAATGGTACAAAGGAGAAGGGGAGTCAATATTCGCCCAGGGATGTGAAGTATTAATAGAGGGTAGAAAAACATAGGAAGATGAGGAAACACTTCCTCAAACATCTTTACATTCACCACAGGGATAATTATATCTCACTCAGAGCAAGGAATTTTTTTAATTCATTCAATCCAAATACCTTTGCTTGGTGTCAGGCATAAACAATGGCCATGAATGAGAAAGGAAAGAATGGGTGTTTAGGAAAAGGGACTCTACAATGGATGGTCATAAAGATAATCCCCCAAAGATAGATAATAGTAAGGCCTTTTTCATTTCCTCAAAGATTCTAACATCGGTTGTGGATAGATTGAGGGATTGAGCTCCCTTCATCAAATGGTGTAGTAAAGGTTGCCCAAGCAATAAAAGTATGCAATGGAGGACAAATATCTTTAAAGGTAGGGTAAGTATCAAAATTCTTTTGAATGATTTATTTCTTGTTTAATGTATTGATGCATTGCTTAAACAAGACATTTTTCATCGGAGCCTGCTATTTATTTAGGTTTTTAGCTTTTTCCATATTGATTGGATGCCAAATTTCCATCAACGAACATAACAAATTAGGAATATTACTTTGTGGGTCAGTTTGATCTAACTTCCCATAGAATATTAGAATATAGAATTCTTAATCAAAATTGGGGATGACCTAGGGTCCTTTGTGGACATAGAGGAAGCATTTCTTAAATGGATGACGGGATCAATGAAAAAACTCATTTTATTGAATTTGATCTTGATGTTGGTATTTTGGAAGGGTTGAAACTTATCGTGGGAGATGGATTTAGAATGTGGCGGTGGAGAAGGGAGGATGTGTAGGATGTTTCCTACCCTAGAAGATTTTTTAAGGATTATCCTTAGGGGATCCAAAGGGGTTCAAGATAGAAATGAAAGGGTTTAAAGTCACACTTGAACAATGGAGCCCTCACCAACTCCTGGTCAATCTAGCGACAATAGATATTGGTTCATTAAAGACGAATAAAGGGAAGGGTAATAGTATTGGATTCCATGAAGATATTTTTGAGGTCAATAAGAAATGAAAATTCTCTCCTCTGGAATAAAGGTTAACTCCTACAATTTTACTCTAGTGGGATAGAGGAGATAAAACCCCTACTATGAAAAAACCAACAAAACTCATAGAAACTCCACTAGTAATGCTAGCTTGTGTGCTACTAGATGAAGAAGGATTAAAAGGATAGGAAATTTCACCCTCTCCTATATACATCAATAATCAAAATAATGATTATTCCTTGTGCTTAGTGGTATCCTACCAGTCCAAGTTCAGGATTGGCTTCTTTGCAAAAAAGTATTCTAAAAGGCGAGTTGGAAGGAGAGGAGAAAGATGTGTTATTTGAGAATATTATAGAGTATGATATAGAGGAAGATGAGAAGGGATCCTAGATTGTTTCCGTATTAATCAAACTGATTCAAAGAAGACTATACTAGGCTTTGGGAAGGTGAAAGGCCAAGGGAGGAAATCATTGTGGAAGTTGAGAAGAAAGGATGGTGAAGAAAATGGTAAGTTAAAATTATAATGTTTGAGATCAGGGAAGGGTGGTCCTATTGAATTTTTCAACACAAGCACGAAAGGATCAAACAAAAAATGAAAAGCACCTTCTACAAGCAAGGGTAGCAAGAAAACTCAAAACTCAAAATTTTAATATTCAAGTGTACCTAATAAAAAATATATTGGAAAGGACCAAAGATCTATGTAGAGGACAGTGAGAGCTTTCCAATGATGTTTGGAAGTAAAGAAATAGAGTTTGTTTGCATAAGTTATAGCCTCATAAGCACAAAATTGAGGTCTAAAATTAGAGGCTTGACATGAAAAATTGGTAGAGAATCTAAAAAGTTGATACAAGGGAAAGATCGGTGTTGGAATTAGCCTTCCAACAATATCTCATTTGTGCAATTTTGATTTTGTATGACAAAGTTATGACCAAAAACCATTTGTATCTTTTTAGGGCTTGGAGGAATTCCAAAAAAGAAAGTTAAAAAAAATAGAAACTTTTCAAAAATGGAAACTTTCCTAAAACTAAAATTTCCAAAAATGAAAATTTATGAAAATAGAAACCTTCTAAAAATAGAGATTTTCTAAAAATAAAGAGTTTTCAAAAATGAAAAATTTAATTTTTGATGTATGTTTTGCTTCAAAAGTTGATAAAAGTTGTCCAAATCCAAATCCATACAAGAAGACAAATTTGGAAACCCTGAAATGCCCTTAAAAAAAATAATCCTCAAAACTTGAGAACCATGCTCTAATACCATGTTGAGGTTTGCAACACAAGCACTGAAGGATCAAACAACAAACAAAAAACACCTTCCACAAGCAAGAGTAGAAAGATATAATTTCTATATTCCTCAAGTGCAAAAATAATATAATATACAAGATTGTGATTGTAGGATAAATTATAATGAAGATATCAATTGCTTTTATAGATAACAATAGACCTAAAAATATGCAAAAGTTAACTAAAACAAAATAGAAAACTAGAGCTGGAATTATGAAAATTAGAAGTGCATGATATGCACCATGTGCAAACTCTATCCCAACCTAAATTTAGGCACAACTAAGTGAACTTAAGCTAGAGTATAAATATGCAAACATGTGCTCAATTATGCATGAGAATATTCTTGAGCATGTGCACAACTAATTATAGAACATATGCAAATATGCCTAATGCAAAAAATATGCATGTTCTAGCAGGTCCTCTTTCCCAGGGGCCATGAAGCTCCTATCATGGAATGTTAGGCTTGAATACTACTAACTAGTAGTGTTTTGTCAAGCACATGGTTGAAGATAACTAAATCAAGAATGGTAATATGCTGACCACAAAACAAACAAATATGCAAAATCCCCAAATTGCCTTGAAGAAATGAGAGGCAGGACATCTATTAAATAGAAAAACAAAAGAGAGGTTACATTATGAAACTCAACCATATTCACCAATCATACAACTACAATAATTAGTAGATGAAAATATCAACAACAATAATAAAGATATGCAACCATATTATTAATATGGGACAACAAAGTCAATAAAGGCTGCCCCAATGAGGATTATCATTGTCATTCTTCCCAATAATGACAATTGGGAAGAACATGAAGCAAATTTATGAGCTTCTACAACCTTCACAAGGTAAAGCCTTTGTGAAGATATATGTTATCTGATCTTCTGTACTGTGGTACACAATTTCAATTAAAACTTGTTGAACCAATTCTCTGATATAGTGATGTTGCACCATCTCAATATGTTTGGTTCTACAATGGAATACTGGATTCTTTATCATTTATATAACACTCTTGTTGTCACAATACAACAAGGTAGGCCCATTTTGTATTTGGTGTAAGTCTTCTAGTATTCTTCTCAACCATACAATTTGACAAGTTGTTGATGCGGTAGCTTTGTTTCTTGCCTCTACTATAGAAAGTGATACATTTAGTTATTTCTTAGGCTTCCAAGAGAATACTGTAGAACTAAGGCTAAAAGTATAACCAAAATTAGACTTCTAATCATCTGTAGAAATTTTCCAATTTGAATCTATATATCCAACTAATTTCTATCCTTTGAAAGCTGAAAAGAGAGCATAACTCAATGTCCCTTTAGCATACCTGAGAATCCTTTTAGCTACACTCCAATATGTTTCCTTAGGCTCTAACATGATCCTAGAGACCAAACTCACTGCATATATAATATCTAGATGAGTAGTAGTTGAGTAGATCAAAATTCTAATCAACTATCTATATAGAGTGGGGTTCACTAGATTTGACATGTCTAAATTAGACAATTTAAGTCCAAATTCAATGGGTGTTACAACTGGTTTTCAACTCTTCATCTAATTTTTTTGGATATCTTAAGCATATTTTCTCTTAAACATAAATATTTCATCTTTGTTTTTCAATACTTTTATACCAAGAAAGTAGTGCATTTATCTCAAATCTATCATTTCGAATTCAGTTAGAATGGTTGTTTTAAACTTTGCAAATAAAGCTCGATTATTCCCTATGTAGATAAGACCATCAACATAGAGAATTAATATAAAAAATATCATTATATGAGCTTCTGATATGAATATTTGGATTTGATTGACTTCTTGAAAAACCTTTTTTTGTAGGTACGAGTCTATCCTTGAATACCATGCTTTTCGTTCCTACTTGAGACCATACAAGGCCTTCTTTAATTTGCAAACATAGTGTTCTTTAGAAGGTATTTCAAAACCTTGAGGTTGCAAAACATAGAATTCCTCATCAATATATCCATTCAATAAAGCACTCTTAACATCCATTTGATAAAGAATCCAATTATGCTAAGCTACCAATGCAAAAACCAATTTGACAGTATCTATTCATGCTACATGTGAAAATGTTTTAGTATAATAAATACCTTCATGTTAAGTGTACCCTTTGGCTACCAATCTTGCCTTATGATTATCAATTATCCCATCAGCTATATACTTTTTTTTATACACCCATCTTGTACCAATAATTTTCTTACCGGGAGGTAACTAAACCAAATCTCATGGGTCATTCCTTTCAATTCTTTATATTGCAATATTCATTGCTTAAATCCACTCTTTGTTTTTTTTGAGCTTGTTCAAATGTTTGTGACTCTTTTTTTTTCCATGATTTGAGTCGTCAATGCAAAGTTAACTTTTGTTTGTGATCTTGTTGTCAAATTTTCAAAATTTGAATCCAGCATAAGAGTTGATGGGTGATTATTTTATGTCCTTTAATATTTTTGATATTTTCTTTCCCCTACACTAAGATGATTCAAGTAGATCTTCCTCCTCTTCAATCTCATCAATTACTATCTCGTTTCCTTTTGTTTCATTCTATTTGTTATATTATATTGTTTCATTGAATATCACATCTCTTCTTTTTACAAACTTTTTCCCTACTGGATCATACAACCTATATGTTTTTTTCTATTGAAAATAGTATACAAAAGTTTACAATATTTTTAGTGTTTGCTCCATAAACCATCTATATCACCTCTACTTGCAATCTGATAAAAATGGCTATTAGACCTATAAGATATCAGAATAACATGTATTCTAGTAATTACATAAAGTAGAAAGGAAATTAAGGAATCAAAGCTAAACACTAGTCATACCATATAGTCCCATGACCCATTACATTCCTCATATGACCATTGTTCTCCCTAGATATTTGGTTCAACTTGTCCAACTCAACTTGATTCAGATTAACTTTATCACAGGTATAAAAGTAAGCAGATTGACTGTCATCTTTATATACCATCATTACACTCTCCTGAAGCATCATATCAAACCTATCTTTTGGCACATCTAAAATGGAAAAGACCCAAAACATTATAAAAAGATGTGTGAGTTCACTAGAAAAATCAGTAAGATACCTCTTTTTGGATTGAAATACTTCCTCATTCCTCCTTTTTCCACAAATACCATAACAGTTCACAAGAAAATACTGACCAAAATCCATTCAGTTTGTCATCAAAAGACTCTACATACTCATCCAAAATTTTAACCCATGTAAAACTAGATTTCAAGTTCTGAACCACAGGAAAACCATAAGATATTGACCAAATAACACTTGCAATCTAACATTCAAAAAATACATTCTCAATGGTTTTAGGAAGGAGGCACAAGGGACGTGTTTGGATCTCAAGGCCAAAGGCATTCAAAACACTTCCAACAATTGGCTTCTTTAACAAAGCAAGACACTGAAACAAGACTTTTTGGGCTCAGTGGGGCTATGCCACATATTTTAGAGTATAATAGGCCAATCAAAAAATAAGCATTGTCTGACCCACTATCAAATGTCCTAGTTATCTTTCAACATTCTATATATCCTTTTGACAGACATGTCATAAAAACTAGAACCATCTTTTCATGTAACCTCTTTTAAAAAAATGTGATTGCACCAAATATATCTAGGGAAATAAGGACCCACAACCTTCAAAATGAGCGTGAATTTTTTTTTAGCATTAGGAATAGAGAATTTATCCTTTAATTCATCCCATGTTCCAATCATCCCCCAATCAAAAAATCACTAATTCACTTGATGTTAATTTCATTCCAATGCTTCGCTACATAGGATTGAGTAAGAGAAAGAGGTTTACTATTTAGGTGGACTCCCCAATGTTAGTAATAGCTGAGAGGGGGGGGTGAATCAGTGGCCTAAAAAATTAATCCTTAAATCAACCCTTAAAACTTATTGTCACTTTTAAGCTTTCAATTATACTTAGTCCTACAAGATGAATGCCTTGAAACACTTATAACAATTTACTACTTTTTGGAATGCTTTTTTAAACCTTCTTCTATATGTTTACCGATAAGTAGTCTTGTATTTACCGAAACACAGTAAATAGCTAGAGTATACCGATCAATCCATAATTGCATATGTGAAATGTAAACTAGTAAAGTAATGAAACATAAACACATAACATATGGATTTTTAACGTGGAAACCCTATTAAGGGAAAACCCACTGGGATCGATACCCCAAATTTGCACTCTTCTGAAGTGAGGTTGGTTAAGAGCCAACCCTATTAAAGGTTACAAACACACTATTAGGTGTGACCTTGTTAGAGGATTTAAAAGATAGTTTGTCACCTAGTATCTGGAATCTAATGCTACCATCCTTGATCAAACACTCACTTGGCCTGTCAATAGGTATCGGGCATATCCAATGCTACTTTCTATGATCAAACATTTTGATACTCCTTGGGATGTATCTCAATTAAAAAATACTTTTAGATTCTTCTCGGTTAAGAGACTTGATGCTTCAATGGTTAATCTGAAACATTAAAGTGATCTGTTCACACATACAACTTGAATTGCAGATTTTCAAATCTATTGTAAGTGCATTACCTCTCTGATCAATATAATCAATTATATACCTTTGCTCCACACTATTCTTCTTTGTGATGTTGTTTCACTATTCGTCGGTGTCTTCAGAATCTAGCTCTTTCTCCATCTTGTTGATCAGGACTGAATGAAGACTTTCTTCTCCTTCAAATTCTCTTTAGCATCTTTCCTCTTCTCTTCTCTTCTCTTCTCTTCACCCCACACAATTCGTACTAAATTGGGTATGTCTCTTTATAGACATGATTCACCATTTCTTGGCTTTCTTGATTCTTGGCGTGATCCACAATTTTTGCCAATTAGATTTAAAGCAAACTCCAGTTTTATCTCAAAGAGATCTTCTTGTTAGTAATAACTGAGAGGGGAGGGGGGGTGAATCAGTGGCCTCAAAAATTAATCCTTAAATCAACCCTTAAAACTTATAACCACAAATTATGTCTCTAGTTATCTTCTATCCTAGAAGATGTATGCCTTGAAATACTTTAATTAATTTTCTACTTGTCAGATTGCTTTGTTAATCTCTCTTCCTTATGATTACCGATAAGCAGTTAACTATTTACCGAAACACAGTAAATATGCAGAGTATACTGATCAATCCATAAATGCATATGTGAAATGTAAAATAGTAAAGTAATAAACCATAAACACATAACACATGGATTTTAACATGGAAACCCTGTAAGGGAAAAACCACTAGGATTGGTACCCAAAATTTTCACTCTTCTGAAGTGAGCTCTGTTAGGAGCCAACCCTATTAAAGGTTACAAACACACTATTAGGTGTGATCTTGTTAGAGGATTTAGAAATAGTTTGTTAATTAGTATCTAGCATCTAATGCTACCATCCTTGATCAAACTCTCTTGGCCTGTCAATAGGTATCAGACATATCCAATGTTACTTTTGTGATCAAACTTTTTGATACTCCTTGTGATGTATCTCAATTGTAAAAGACTTTTAAGTCCTGCTCGGTTAAGAGGCTTTATGCTTCAATGGTTAAACTAAAACACTAATGATCTATTCATACATAAAACTCAATTGCAGATCTATTGTAATTCCATTACTTCTCTGATCAATATAATCACTTATACCTTTGCTCCACATTGTTCTGCTCTGTGATGCTTGTCTCACTGTTCGTTAATGTCTATAGAATCTAGCTCTTTCCTCAGCTTGTTGATTAGGACTAAATGAAGAATTTCTTCTCCTTTATATTTTTGTTAGCATCTTCCCTCTTCTCTTTTTCTCCTCACCTAATCCCCCATTCGTAATGAGTTGGGTTTGTCTCTATATATAGACATGATTTCCCCTTTTCTTGACTTTCTTGATTCTTGGCGCGTTCCACAATTCTTGCCAATAGATTTAAAGAAAACTCCTGATTTATCTCAAAGAGATCTTCTTGCCAACTGGAAAAATTAGCTTTAAATCAATTACTTATCTCCAGCTTTATCTGCATGATTAAAACAATGATAAGTATCCGTTAATTCTATCTTTAACTTCTTGACAGATAAGCATTTTGTCATTTTCTGAACTCTCTTTTTTGTTGATCAAAACTTCAGTTAGTCATCAATGATAACTGACTAATTTATCAGTGTGACTTTAGTTGTCATCAGGATCTCTTTCCTTGTCTTTTCTGTTAGGCAACACTGAAATTCTTTCCATTGGGTTACTCTATGCTTTGCTAGTCAGTCAACACTATAACTCTGCTCATTGGTAATGCTTGTGCATTAGCTTGTCGGGTAACTCTGCTCTTTTACTCTAACCGTCGGTGTGTACTCTGTCAGTGTATGCAGTCACTTAGTGAATACTTGACTTGTATGCATTACTGATAGCATAGCCTTGATTCATTGGTTCTTTGAAGTCTTTGGCAGTATTTCAATGACCATATAGATTATATCAAGTTGACATCAATGAAAATACAATACATTAACTGATTTAATGCCTTGCATGATCATCAACTTAATATCTTCAAACATTCAATTAGTTACATGTAATCAATCTCTCCCTTTGGCATTGATGGCAACATACTACATTATCATATTATCCTATTACTAACACAATATGAAATATACAATTTCATCAAGTTGTTCTAATGTAACTAATACAAATGTCTGACTTTCGGTAAGCTCAAATAGCTTTGATTTGATTCTTGCAGCTTTCTTTCTGTCTTCAATCTATTCACTGGATAGATGTATAATATTTCTTTCTCTGATGTGATGTGTTCTCCTTCTGTGTCAAACACTCTCCCTTTGACTGTTCTCCTTTCTTGTGATGTTTCTTGTCAGCAATTCTCTTCCTTTGTGTGTACTCTCCCTTTCTAGTTACATTCTCTCCCTTTGAATACTTTCATGGATATACTCTCTTTCTGAGATGATAATGGATAAACTCTCTCCCTTTGACAACAATGCCAAACAAACATCTTTGCAAACACATATTTTTCAAAACAAGTATTTGACAGTAATGTCAAATGGATCCTTTCTATCCATAATATATTTCTTAAATTTCCCATTCCATTGGTAATAACTCTGGTGCTTGGAGTAAATAAATACCTTGTTGTGTATAGACGTATCATTGAAGTCCATCTCTCTACTTGCATCAACATGACTGATATTTTGATAATATACAGGCTGATGCAGCCTTCTAGTCAGTTTACTGACCAGTAGATAAGGGTCTGACTCCTAGTCTCTTTCTCAAGTATTCAAATGCATCCTTGGGCAGTGGCTTGGTGAAGATATCGGCCAATTGTTCCTTTCATTGCACATACTCAAGTATCACCTCCTTTTCCTGAAATTTTTCTCTCAAATAATGATACTTGATGGAAATATGCTTTGTTTTAGCATGCATGAATGGATTCTTGGAAATGTTTATTGCACTTGTATTATCACAATAGATAATTACTAGTTCTAAAATTTTCATATGCATACCTTCCAGTAACTATTTGATCCATGCAATATTTGAGTAGTTTGCAACAGAAACAACATACTCTGCCTCTGCAGTAGATTGAGAGATGCATCCTTGCTTCTTGATAATCCATGTGACAAGTCTGTCACCCATAAAGAATACTCCTCCAGTTGTGCTATTCCAATCATCAATATTTCTAGCCCAATCAGCGTCGGTAAAGACCTTAAGTTCAAATTTTCCTTATGTTTTGTACCATAAGACATATTCCTTAGTATTCTTCAGATATCTTAGGATTCTTTTCACAGCAGTCATGTGTGATTCCCTAGGATTAGCAGAAAATCTAGCAACTATTTCTACTGCATGTGCAATATCTGGTCTAGTATGTATAACATACATGAGTTTTCAAATCATTGATTTGTACAAAGTATGATTTACCTCTGATGACTTGTCTTCTTTTGTCAGTTTGCATCTAGTTGCCATCGGTGTTCCAACTGCTTTGGATTCTTCCATCTTGAATATTTTTAGTACTTGGATTGTGTAATGAAAATACCTTCATCTTGTTGCATGATCTGCAGACCAAGAAAGAACTTGATCTCTCCAAACATAGACATCTCAAACTCTTTCCTCATCTCATTTGCAAATAATTTGCATATCATATCATTGCCTCCAAATGTGATGTCATCAACAAATATCTCAACAATCAAAATGTTAGCATCAGTATCTTCCTTTAAATAAAGATTAAATTTTTCACTAGTCCTTACAAATCCAATACTTATAAGATAGGAATGAAGTCTATCATACCAGACTCGGGGTGCTTTCTTCAATCCATACAGGGCTTTGTGTAGTTTACATACCATGTCCCTTTTTTCTGGATCAACAAACCCTTCTGATTATTCAATGTATACCTCTTCTTCAAGTATTCCATTTAGGAATGCAGACTTGACATCCATTTGATATACCTTGAATCCTTTACATGCAGCATAAGCAAGTAATATTATTACTCCTTCTAGCCTAGCAACAGGTGCAAAGGTCTCTCCATAGTCAATTCCTTCTTCTTGTGCATACCCCTTGCATACTATTCTTGCTTTATTTCTTGTGACTTCTCAATTCTCATTCAGCTTATTCCTGAATATCCATTTTGTACTGATGACATTCTTGTCATCTGGTCTCGGTACAAGTGTCCATGTCTTGTTTTTCTATATCTTCTCAATCTCTTCATTCATAGCACTTATCCATTCATCATTATCAAGTGCAACATCGATAGATTTGGGCTCATAATCACAAATAAGACATCTTGTATTTAGAGACTTACTTCTGGTTCTCATACCAGCCTTCTTGTCTCCTATGATCTGGTTTTTTGGATGGTTCCTTCTGACATATCTTGCAAGTACAGGTTCAACTCTTTGTCTATCAGCTTGATCATTATTTTGTTCATCATTTTGTTCTCCATCACTTTGTGCATCATCTTGAGCAATATTTTGATCGTCGGTATTTACAGCCTGATGCTCGGGTGCAATGATTTGTTGCTCAGGAGCTCTACATTGTTGGTCAGGTAGAGTGTCAGTTTCCTCATTATAAGTAAACCTATTGTATTCCTCTGGTTCTTTAATGCTTTCCTTTTTATTCTTCTCTGCAAATTCATCTATCTTTACATTTTCATTTTCAACAAATTTTTTAGAGGCTTTGTTTAGACATTTATAAGCCTTGTTCTTGGTAGAATACCCTAAAAAGATTCCTTCATCACTCTTGGAGTCAAGTTTTCCATTTCTATCATCTTTTAAGATATAACACTGACTGCCAAAAATTTTGAAGTAACTTACATTGGGTGTGTATCCATACCATAGCTCATAAGGTGTCTTTTTGGTGTCTTTCTTCAATTGTACTCTGTTCAATGTATAAACAATAGTACTGACATCTTCTCTCTAGAAGATTTGGGTGATGCCTTTTTCTATCATCAGTTTCCTTGCACAATCAACTATGGATCTATTCCTTCTTTTAGCAATTCCATTTCTCTATGGTGTTCTTGGTGCAGAGACCATTCTTCTGATTCCATGCTCATTACAGAAGTTAGTGAATTCATCTGAAATAAATTTCCCTCCTCTATCTGACCTTAAGCATTTTAATTCTTTACCACTTTGTTTCTCATACATTGCCTTATACCATTTAAACATCTTAAATTCTTGTGATTTATATTTTAGAAACATGTCTGTCATCATCCTAGAGTAATCATCAACAAAGAGAATAAAATATCTATCTCTGTAATAAATATTTTTCCTCATAGGTCCAAATAAATCAGTATGGACTAATTCTAGAATTGCATCAAATGTATGGATTTTTTATTTTGAAACTGGACTTTGTCATTTTACCTTTTTGGTCCAATTCTTACACATGATGTTGTCGGGCTTGGTCATCGTCGGTAAGCCTCTAACATTTCTCTTTTTTCTAATATTTATCATGTTGTCAAAGTTCACATGACACAATCTTTTGTGTCACAACCATATGTCTTCATTTGTAGAAATAAAACAAGTGGTGTCGGTATCATTCAGATAGAATAAGTTACCTTTTGTCTGCTCACTGGTACCAATCAAATTTCCTATTTTATTGAAGATCTTTGCCTTCTTATTTTCAAATGCTACTCTGTGACCTGAATTATTCAACTGAGAAACACTCAATAGATTATAATTCAATCCATTTACCCAATAAGCATTTTCACATTTTATCTGCTTATTCAACATTATAGTTCCTCTACCTTTGACTGGACAAGGTGTGTCATTACCCATTCTTACTAAACCACCTTTATAGTACTCAAAATTCTCAAACTTTTTCTTATCACCGATCATATGGTGAGTGTAGCCACTATCTATGATCTAGACATCATTTTTACTAACCTTAGATATGAGTGCAGTTTCTACATACCTTTCTTCATCATCATCTGAATCATCTTTTACTGCCACAAACACCATCTCGATGTCTTCATTAGATTCAGTGTCAGTATCATCATCTTTGCATTTTTCTAGGTATCTCGGGTATCTCTTCTTTCTGATTTTTGGTAGCTTCTATAATCACCTCTGTCAGACTTCTTTTCAAATTATCTTTCATTACTTCTGTCATCTTTTCTTCTGTTGGTACATCTTGCAGCAAAGTGTCCAATCTCTTTACAATTAAAACAAACAAGTGGTAATTTACCTTTGTATTTACCTTTGCCTCTTTGCATTCTTCTAGCCATAAGTGCTTCAATTTCATCAAGATCTTCTTCTTCACTTTCACTATCACTATCTTTTCTCATAGTGTGCTTATGACTTGATTTACTTATGCTCATAGAAGTTTTGAATGCAGAATCTATGTTTGGTAAGACACTATTATCAAAGTTATTATTCTCAAATGAAATCATTCTTCCAATCAAACTGTCTAGAGTAACATTGCTATTTGCTACTGCTCTCATTTCTTGAATGGCAGATACTCTAATAGCATAAGTAGGCAGTAAGGTTCTTATAATTTTACTTACCATTGTATCTTCTTCTAGTACACCTCCAACTCCTTGTATAGCATTGACTACCTCTTTGATTCTTGTGTTGTACTGAGTGATGTTTTCACCTTGTTTCATCTTAAGATCATCAAAATTTCCTCTAAGGATTTCTGCCTTGGCTCTCAAAACATTTTTGTCACCACCATGTACAAGCATCAATTTGTCCCACATCTGCTTTGTAGTCTTGTAGGTTTTGACATCTTCAAATTCAGCATCGGAGAGTGAGGAAGCAAACTCTATCATGATGCAGTTGTGCTCATGCTTCTCTCTCAATTGTTCAACTGTTGGTGCTCCTGTGGGCAACACATATTCAACATCTAATTATTGAGTAACATCATTATCAATACCTGATAAGTGGAGTCTTATTATGCTCTACCATGAAGAAAAATTATCTTTGTTCAACTTGGGCACATCTCATCTATTCATCTTGTGATATTTAGCTTGGGTCTTGAAACCTTCCTTCTAAGCACACAAGCTCTAATACCAATTGTTAGTAATAACTGGGGGGGGTGAATCAGCGGCCTCAAAAATTAATCCTTAAATCAACCCTTAAAAACTATAACCACAAATTATTTCTCTAGTTATCTTGTGTCCTACAAGATGTATGCCTTGAAATACTTTAATCAATTTTCTACTTGTTGGATTTCTTTGTTAATCTCTCTTCTGTATGATTATTGATAAGCAGTTAACTATTTACCGAAACATAGTAAATATGCAGAGTATACCGATCAATCCATAAATACATATGTAAAATGTAAAACAATAAAGTAATAAACCATAAACACATAACACATGGATTTTAATGTGGAAACCCTATTAAGGGAAAAACCACTAGGACCAGTACCCCTAATTTTCACTCTTCTGAAGTGAGATCTGTTAGGACCCAACCTTGTTAAAGGTTACAAATACACTATTAGGTGTGACCTTGTTAGAGGATTTAGAAATAGTTTGTCAACTAGTATCTGGCATCTAATGCTGCCATCCTTGATCAAACTCTCTTGGCCTGTAAATAGGTATCAGGCATATCCAATGCTACTTTTGTGATCAAACTTTTTGATACTCCTTGGGATGTATCTCAACTGTAAAAGACTTTTAAGTCCTACTCGGTTAAGAGGATTTATGCTTCAATGGTTAAAATAAAACACTAATGATTTTTTCATACATACAACTCAATTGCATATTTTCAAATCTATTGTAAGTCCATTACTTCTCTGATCAATATAATCACTTATACCTTTGCTCCACACTATTCTGCTCTATGATGCTTGTCTCACTATTAGTCGGTGTTTGCAGAATCTAGCTTTTTCCTCAGTTTGTTGATTAGGACTGAATGAAGACTTTCTTCTCCTTCAGATTTTTGTTAGCATCTTCCCTCTTCTCTTTTTATCCTCACCTAATCCCCCATTCATAATGAGTTGGGTTTGTCTCTATATATAGACATGATTTCCCCTTTTCTTGGCATGTTCCACAATTCTCACCAATAGATTTAAAGAAAACTCTTGATTTATCTCAAAGAGATATTCTTTCCAACTGGACAAATCGGCTTTAAATCAATTACTTATCTCCGGCTTTATCTGGATGATTAGAACAATGATAAGTATCTATTAATTCTATCTTTAGCTTCTTAACAGCTAAACATTTTGTCATTTTCTGAATTCTCTGTTCTATCAGTCAACACTTTAGTTAGTCATTAGTGATAACTGACTATTCTATCGGTGTGACTTCAGTTGTCATCAGGATCTCTGTCTTTGTCTTTTCCATCAGGAAACACTGAAATTCTTTCTGTCGGGTTACTCTATGCTTTTCTCATCGGTCAACACTGTAACTCTGCTCATCGGTAATGCTTGTGTATTAGGTCGTCGGTCAACACTGTAACTCTTCTCTTTTACTTTGACCATCGGTGTGCACTCTATCAGTGTATGCAGTCACTTAGTGAATACTTGACTTGTATGCATTACTGATAGCATAGCCTTGATTCATCGGTTCTTTGAAGTCTTTGGCAGTATTTCAATGACCATATAGATTATATCAAGTTGACATCAATGACAATACAATACATTAATTGATTTAATGCCTTGCATGATCATCAACTTAATATATTCAAACATTCAATTAGTTACATGTCATCACTTCTTTTCAACTGGACAAAGCAACTTTAAATCCATTACTTATCCTCGGCTTTATCTGGTCGATTAAAAAAATGATAAGTATCAGTTAAATCTATTTTTAGCTCTTGACTGTAAGGAAACTCAGGTGCGGAAACAACTTCCTACGCTAATCTCTATAGGAAAGTATTATGCAAATTCTTTTAAATCCTTACAACTGAATAGATTCGTTAACTACTTTAACAAAGATATTGCAATCACATACCATGCATACAGAAAACAGAGAA
>MU223775.1:4394617-4438367 GCA_018584345.1 Thuja plicata
TTAAGAGACTTGATGCTTCAATGGTTAAACTAAAACATTAAAGTGATTTGTTCACACATACAACTTGAATTGCAGATTTTCAGATCTATTGTAAGTGCATTACCTCTCTGATCAATATAATCAATTCTATACCTTTATTCCACACTATTATTCTCTTTGATGTTGTTTCACTATTCGTCGGTGTCTGCAGAATCTAGCTCTTTCTCCAGCTTGTTGATCAGGACTGAATGAAGACTTTCTTCTCCTTCAAATTCTCTTTAGCATCTTTCCTCTTCTCTTCTCTTCTCTTCTCTTCTCTTCTCTTCTCTTCACCCCACATAATTCATAATGAATTGGGTTTGTCTCTTTATAGACATGATTCACCTATTGTTGGCTTTCTTGATTCTTGGCGTGATCCGCAATTTTTTCCAATTAGATTTAAAGAAAACTTCATTTTTATCTCAAAGAGATCTTCTTGCCAACTGGACAAAGCAGCTTTAAATCCATTACATATCCTCTACTTTATCTGGTCGATTAAAACAATGATAAGTATCAATTAAGTCTATTTTTAGCTCTTGACAACTAAGCATTTTGTCATTTCTGAACTCTCTATTCTGTCGGTCAACACTTCAATTAGTCATCGGTGATAACTGACTATTCTGTCAGTGTGACTTCAGTTGTCATCGGTATCTACGTCCTTGTCTTTTCCGTTGGGCAACATTGTAATTCTATCTGTCAGGTTACATTGTGCTTTTCTCATTGGGCAACACTGTGACTTTGCTTGTCGGTAATACTGTGCATTCTCTCATCAGGTAACACTGTGACTATTCTCTTTTACTCTGACCGCCGGTGTGCACTCCGTCGGTGTATACAGTCACTTTGTGAATACTTGACTTATATGCATTACTGATAGCATAGCCTTTGATTCATTGGTTCTTTGAAGTCTTTGGCAATATGTCCATGACCATACATATTATATCAAGTTGACATCAATGAAAATACAATACATTAACTGATTTAATGCCTTGCATGATCAACTTAACATCTTCAAACATTCAATCAGTTATAGTTCATCACCCACCACCGATATCTATCCATGATTGAATAAGTAGGAGTGGAACCAACTGCATCTCTCCTAGGTAGAAAATATCTCATCCTCTCCCAAAATTTCCACAATTGGGTAAAGATCATAGAGCCATAGGTTTTAATCTTAAATCTAACCAACAACACATCAAATAGGTCCAATTTCTATGTTTTCCCCTTCTTTTGGCTTGGGTAGTGGGAGGTTATTTCTAATTAAGACCTTCTTTGGTCGCCCCCCACACCCCCCTCACACCCATTAATATCCCTAAATGGATGCCAAAGTCACACCCTGATTCCTCAAATCTTTGATTCCGATTCCACCAAGCTTCTATGGAGTACAACACCAATCTCAAGAGACATAATGTCTCTTTTTATTGCCCAACCCATAAGAAGTTCCTAAGGATCTTTTCAAATTTATTAAAATGATATCCATAAAAAAGCCATGCAAAAGAGTAGTAAATAGTATGAAAAGATAACACCTTTGAAAACTTGGACCCTCCCAACAAGAGAGAGAGAGGGTGAGCTTTCAATTTGATATGTTTCTTTTCAATCTTTTTGTAGACCCAGTCCCATGTGTCCTTGATTGAGCAGTCACTTGCAAAAAGGGATACCCATGTATCTGGTAATTTTAGAGGGACCAAACCATCCCCACCCTTTGGGAGTTAGCTTTTGAAGAGGGACATTTGACCATCCAAGGATACTGGATTTGTGGGGGGCAATCTTGGACCCTTCTTATCACAATACTTTTCCCTACTACAACATACAACTTTTATGCTTTATTTTTAGTTCCATAACCAATACAAGTACATTTTAGGCCTTTATTGTCTAATATAGACCTTTTTTTTTTTTTTTCTTTTTTCTTTTGGTATGTATGCATAAGAAATACACCCAAATACTCTGAAGTGATCAATAATTGGCTTTAGCCTAGACCGTGCTTGTTCAGGAGTTATTCCTTTAAATTCTTTTGTAGGACTTCTATTTAGAAGATACATTGTTGTGCATATTGCTTCTTTACCAATAACTTTTATCCAAATTTTTCTCTTTCAACATACTTCTTCCCATTTCAAGAATTTCCCTATTCTTCCTTCCAACAACTCCATTTTGTTGTGGAGTGTAGGAAGTAGTGGATTCTCTCTTGATTCCATGATTTTTGCAAAAATCTATACACTGATTTGAGTTGTATGCACCTCCATTGTTTGACCTTGCCACTTTGATATACTTGCCACTTTGTTTTTCAACCAACCTCTTGAACTTTACAAACTTTTCAAATAAATCCAAATTTTTAACCAAATAATACACCCAATTTTTCCTGAGTTATCAACAATGGAGGTTAGAAAATACCTATATTTGTTCAACGAAGGTGTTTCCATAGGACCACATAATTTGTATGGATTATCTCAAGATGTTGTTTAGCTCTACTAGATTTTCTAATAGGAAATTTTATCCTGTGTTGTTTGCTAACAATACACTTTTTGCACACCACTTTTGTGTCTTCAATGAATGATAGAGCTTCAACCATTTTTAATCTTTTGAGAATAATCAACTCATTAAATCTGAGGTGGCCATATCTTTTGAGGCAAATTTTACTTTCATTAATTCCACTAGACCTTAGTGCTTGGTGTCAGAATCCTATATTTTGTGAAATTTAGTGTTTTCTATGAATGAAAAAACATTTAAAATCCTATAAATGATCACTTTCCAAGACACTATGCATAGGTCATCACCAAACTTTTGTATTTGATTAACCAGGGAGAGAAGTTCGACAAAGGTTGGAGTTACCGAAGTTTTCTTTACTAACACTCAACTTTTCTAATATGAGGATACTGACTTGATAAGAATGGTTTATTTGATCGTCAGATGAGGTTATTATGGTTACAAGTTCGTTAATGAAAGACATAAATAGCAAGAAGGATATGTACAAAGCTTATGCCATATGAGTTTTTGTTCAGAATCACTAATGGTACTTTGTTGGATCAAACCAAGAGATATCTAAAACAAACCATTGTTGATAAAAATCATGTTGTCGTTAGTGCCCCTCTTGACTCCAGATTTCGCTCAGTCTGGATTTAAAAGGGTTTGATGGACAATTGTTTAGAGATGAAATTTTTTGAGTCGAGCCCATATTGGGACTTGACACACATTGTGACCCCAAAAGCCAAATTTAATGCCAATGCCCAGGTTTATAATATTTAATTTAATAATGACATAAGGGGCCAAGGTATAAATTTCTTTTATTTTTAGAGCAAGGTCAAACATTATTTCATAAATATTGCAAAGCAAACAAATAATTAAAGTCATTTAAAATGATTTTAATAATACTCTTAAAACTAAGTATGGTGGCCCCCCGCGTGTGGTTTAGTAAATGATTTTGTATATTTACCAATACAACTGGTAAAATCGAACAAACATGTCTGCAATTTCATTGAAACTGAGATCATTGAGGAAGCTGGGAAATCTAACAAAGCTAGAGATATTTTATCAAAGCGAAAGTTATATCAAAATTAGAATTCGATATAAGTCTTTTCGACAAAGAGATATCGAGGTAGCAAGACACATCTAATAAAATGAGATGTATTTAGAACATCGACGAAACTTGTTCATGGTTCCATCAAAACTTTGTCTTTGATCTGGTACATGAGGTTTCCAATGGAATAAAAGTTACACGTAAATATCTTGGAACTTGAAAACAAAGCATGGACGCCCATTGAAACATTGATGTGATGGATTCTTGTCAAATACTATGAAATGCTCACAAACTAACAAATATGAACTTAATATAAAATTTTAACACCCCTATATGGTGGGACAACAATATCTATGCAAGCATCATGATGCACCATTGATCAGAATTTTTAAAGGTTAGAATTATTGATTAATTAAAAAAATTAAAATTCTAATATTTTTAATTTTTAATTAATTAAAAGTTTTATTCAACAAGTGCATCCTGATCCTTGCATAGCCATTTTCTGGTGGGACCCCATGAATATTCTCTATAAACAAAAATTCTTCATCTGCAAGTCAGGGGGAAGTTGAAAAGATTCCACTAGATTATATTTAAGGAGCAGACTTGGGAAGTCCATAAAATGAAGTAAAAGTCTCATTGAAAAACAAGTGGATATATTGATTTCGATATAACATCAATAATGAAGGAAGTTAAAAAAAAAGGTTTCATCGAACCTTAAGTTATAGCGAAATGAAATGAAATCATTATGGCCAAGACAATGAGGGGGTCTCATCGAAATAAAGGAACATGTTCATATAGGCAGGGAGAAAAAGTATTATATCAATGAGTTTAATCCCACATGTGATCAACTTCAAAAAGCTTACATAGGGGCCAATATTTCTTGGAGAGCAAAAACTCTTATTGCTCAGCCTAGGACCAACTCGCATCAGCTTCATTGTGAGAACGGGTGTTGGAAAAGACCAAAAGAGGCATGGGAAGAGTGTGTTTGTTCTTTTTACAATTCTGGGAATGTGGAAACTGAACACCATTTTATTGTTGAATGTGTTGTTTACAAGGACAACATGGACAAATTTATGAATATTTTAACAGCTTACTCTTGACATAACTTATTCAACAAGGAACACATTGAGAAGTTGGGTGCTTCAATTTTTTTCTTCTTTTTTTTGGCTATAACATTAATGATCTAATAAGTCGGAGTTAATCTCACCGTAAGGTTATGCTACATCGAAAACAAAGTATCGAAGAAACTTGTGGGCATATCTCTTCGAAACGCAGATGAAACAGTTTGGCAGGGTAGATAAACTTTTTGTGTGTGGGATACGCATTGACAACGATGGGAAGGGCTCCCAGCACATGGCAGGGGAGATTTTTTTCAGACACTATAGTTTGGGAATGCTCTGGTTGATGTGCCCACAAAACATGCCCATTGCTATTGTCCTCTCTGCGCGTACAACAGGGTATGAGCCTCCTTTAAAGAAGCGAGTGGTTTTGATAGATATTATGGTTGAGATACCAGCATACGCACACACGAACGATGGAGTCATGGAAATGCAAATTGTTTAAAGGAAACACCCAAATAATTTCATATCGCAGATCTGGCAGAGGAGTCTTGGAGACACTCACGCACCCATCTAGCTATGAAGAAGAAGAAGAAAAAAACAGAGTTTGCAAAATCAAATAGGGCAAAAAATAGAGCTGCTAAGAATGAAATTCTATTGATCATTGTGTGAATTGCAATGAATATATAAAGAAAGAAGCAGAAATTAAATTATGTATGTAATTTCTAAAGAGGTGGAGAAAACAATGTTTAGTTCTCTTTAGTAGGCTTGTAGAGCACATGCATGCATCATAATTTCTCTGCAACTCATGGCTAGCAATAGCAAGATGTGACTATCGTCCATGGTAAATCATGAATAAAACAAAAAGTTGCATGTGCTAACACTCCCCTTAAGTCTAATTAAGGAGAGATAAACCTAATGAAAGAAATAAGGAAAGAGTAAAGAGGGAAAATCCAGCGCGAACAAAACCTCCCTTCAAAGTTAACACTAATCTGCATGGCAGCTACAATGTTGTAGTATCCTTCATTCTGAGGTCTCGCAGGAAGTGAAAATGAAAAAAAAAGGCCCATTTGTGCCTTCACAAAGAAGAGAAAGATTGTTAGTACATAATGTAGCATAGCGAATGCTGTAGTAGGTTCCTTTGCAACAAATGATACATTTTTCTTTTGGAAGATAGAAACCTTGAGCTGTGAAACTGTTGAATTCCCACTCAACTGAAATGCATGAAGGAATCAAGATGAATGGTTTTGCAAAAAACTCATGTATCTCCTCATAAGGCAAACGGTTCTTCTCAAATTGTTGTGCAAATGTATCCAAACTCATCAATCTCTGAGGAATGATCATGTAGAGAATGAAGTAGAGGGTCAGAAGGTTCCCTCACAATAACTAAAGAAGAATCAACCTCATGAAAGAGAAGATGTATGAAATCAATACTGTCCTCCAAATCAGCAATATGAGATTCCACAAATAAGTCCGAAACACCTATCAAAAATTAATCCCACAAAGCCATATTTGAAAGACAATGTATATCCTGTTGCAAAGAATCACTGAAAGCTTTCGATGAAGCAACTTTGAATTTTGAAGAAGAAACAGTAGCTAAAGTATCAACAAACTGATCATCCCAAAAGGACGTGTTCACACAAGATGGGGCAATAGAAATCTTAGTATCATCCATAAGAACCTGGTCTTTCAAGGAAACATCACTTTTAGATGAAGATCCAACGTTTCCAAACAATTGTTGGATGATGGTCCAAGCAATGAAAGGGCACTCAATGTGTTGTATGTGATGTAGAGTATCCTCAAAATTAGTAATGCATATCAATCCATACACCATGTCATTACTATTCAACCATGCATTCAAGGCAGTGATTCTTTATCCCTTGCTTCCATGACATATAATTCTCTCAAGTTAGCTTAACAACAGAAAAATGGAAATAATTACCAGAAGACATGATTAACCCCCCTGTTGGAACTTTTAGTTCAATTCATGAATACAAAAAAGAAATTAAAAGATACCTCCAAGACAATGAATAAATTTTATTTTGTCTAATAGTTTTGGTCTTTAATACTTGCAAAAAAATTTGTTTGTGCCTCTTCTTCGTAACACGTGTTCTGATACCATTTAGAAATTTACAGCTGTAGTTGCACCGATCTAGCTATGAAGAAGAAGAAAAAAAATAAAATTTGCAAAATAAAATAAGACAAAAAAAAATAGAACTGCTAACAAAGAAATTGAATTGATCATTATATGTAAATTACAATGAATATATAAAGAAAGAACATGTAATTTTTCAAGAGATGGAGAAAACAAAGTATAGTTCTGGCTTATAGAACACATGCATGCATTATAACTTCTCTGCAAATCATGACTAGCAACAGAAAGATGCCCGACTCCAACGTACTTTCTGCCTGGCATAATGGGAGCTTTGAACCGACTATGGAAGACCACTAAAGCAAGAAGGGTTTTCGGTACACAGTTTTTAAGAAACTTTCAAGCAAATGTAATCGGCAAATGCCGAATGAGTAAAACAAAGATTGCAGGTGAATTGTTTGACAGAATGCTTAAAGAGATGTAGAAGCGTGAACGAGGCTTGAACTTTTTTGACATGATCCCCAAAGGATGTAATCGCGATGACTGAAATAGAATTAGTGCACGAACACTGAATGGGGACTCCTGCGAAACCATAGACATGGCAAGCGATTTGTTTGACAAGAATGCCTCGAAGAGGCGTCATTTACAAAATAATTGAGGCGCAGAGTATGGATATACATCAAAGCATGATGCGCAAAGATTTTTCACTTAACACTGTATTCGCAAAATGCCGTGGCAGACAGCCTTGCATGATGCGAAAACAGAGATTGCACGAAAAATAGTTTAACAGAACACCCGATACAAACATGGGAGTCCTAATTTGGCTGCAAACGAGGATTGAATGGAGGATCTGTTAATTAAGTATTTAGAACATTTTCAAACAAATGCAATTGGCAGATGCAACCTCTGCCAACCTCCTATCTGCCTGTTGCAAATGGAGACTAAGAACGAGATATTAGCATTCTTCAAGACACATCAATAAAGATTTTGACAAAAATATGGTTCTAATTGCTAATGTTGACAGGCACACATGATGGAGAAGTATAGACGACACGCATACTGTTTGACAGAATGCCCCTGCGCTCGAACGATTACATTTGCCTTTCCTATTGATTTCTGGTGCTGGAGTACTTATTGAGGACTGAGGCATTAATAAAGATCTGGATTTAAATTGGGAGATACAGCCAAGTATGGAGTCTTGAAGCAATGCGGTAAATTGTTTAACAAAATACCTCAGTCTTAGTAAGCATATATACAAAATGACGAAATAGGCGAGGCACAGAATGATTTGACCAGATGTTTTGTCAGAACTTGCAATGATATCAGGAGATAGTTTGATATCTATTCAAGCGCGGAAAAAGAAGGATTTTTATCTGATATTATAATTTCACATGCCATGGCAGACAAGTCTACAAAATACAGGGCATGGACGTCCATAAAAGCACATCAAAGGAGGCTTTTCTCAGAAATTATAGTGATTGTAAAAGACATTTTTGCGAAATGAAATGCAAAACGTGAATTACAGTGGTGAGCTCGAGATAGAATGAATCCCGCAGACATATATGCAAAGTGTGAAATCATTTGATAAAAGCCTATGAAAGGAGGGTGCGCAGACTCTTATGTTTGACAGAATGCCCGTTCCCGAAACGTTGTAATCAAAGACAAAAGACATGAAACGTGCGACAGAAGGCTTTAGAGTATCATTTCATGGAATGCGCGAAATGTTTGAAAGCAGTTTTTATTGATTACAGGATATGCTCGAGGCAGAGATTATTTAAGAGAATTTAAAGCAACCTTTTGAGGGTCTATTTGTTGCCAAGATAAACACAGGTGCACGATATGGAAGCACACTCAAAGCATGTGAATCATTTATAATCTTTTAATGATAACGTGGAATCATGGGCAAAAGATACATCAACTGTTTGACAGAATGCTCAAGCGATGTCATCATGCCGAACGCAATCAACAAATTTGCAGAAAATTGGCTCGTTGAAAGGGCATTCGAAACCTTCAAACAAGGGTCGATACAAATAGTGGCACAGAGATTGCACGAACGCTGTTGGTCAGAGTGCCTCAGGGATTATGTTATATCATAAATGATTCCATGTAATATGCACAGAAAGATTCGCGGAAAATTTTGATAGTTTTCAAGAAAATGGTTGTAATTACGATGGTATATATGATTGCAAAATTATAAAAAGCATAGACAATGCATAAGATCCATTTGATAAAATGTATCCTAGAAATGTGGTTTTAGGCATATATATGAGGTGCTGTCAACATAAGGAGAATGGTGGAAAAAGATTCTTATCAGGCATTTAGAAATGTTTTGATAAAATTGCATGTAAGTTGTAAAGAGACAGGACAAGGATGCAGAGAGAGATGACAAGCAGGGCCAAATAAACCTGACAGGATTATCTGGAAGTGTCATAGGATGCAGTCCTGAAGGTAATTGTTGAAAAGCGATTATATGGGAACAATTGTTCTACCAGGAGTAACTACTTTGCTAAAAGACAGATTATTTACAAATGAACACAAAAGCTTTATTTGTAAAGTCATTATTTAGTAGGATTGTCTTTTAGCTTATGTAGGCAGCTGTGAAATTAACAAAGAGATTAGTGTTAGTTTACTGAGGACAGTTGAAAAGTCGCATTGTTTTGTAATTGGTTGTAACCGATCTGAATGGTTCCTTTGTGTTTATAAAAAGGAAACCAAGGATTGGATAGAGGGGGAGAATTAGAAGTAGATTTTAGTAAGAAAGATACAGAAGTAAGAACCAGGGAACCGGGGATGTACATTATTCAGCCCTTTTTGACATTGATGTAATGGAGAAAAGTATTTTTAATTGATGTTCTTTTTTTGGTGTGCTATTGTGTTATATTTTGCTGATAAAATTGTTATTTGGTTGTCTTCAAATTGAGATTTTTTAAACCATTTAAACTGATGTATCAAGGATAATATTCAGTTTGTCAAAACACATTTGTTGTTTTTGTGTGGTTTATTTGATTGGTTTCTATAAAGCATAATTAAATTTATTTCAGATAGATCACAGTGGTTTGAAGAATTTCTTTTGGATCATTAAAGAACCTGATAATAAAGTTTGTTTGCACGTTTATACAAGGTATAAACAATCAAAGTGCCATTTAGCTCGAGTTAAGTCAATAAAGAGATACATGACTTTTAGGATTCAGACTCCATTACCCAATGAATAGAAGACAATGATCAATCACTCCCTAAACATACCAATTTAGAAAACATTTTGTTTGCATACGCTTTTAATTTCATGCATTAAGAGTGGGAATAGTAAGTAAACTTGTAGGAAAATCTCTTTCAGAAATTTATGTCTTTCTAGATTAGAGATTGAAGATAAATTTGCTTATTCATAAAGGTGCGCCCGCCTTGGTATGGCAGAGCCAGAAGTGCAAGGGAATTAGATCACATTGATCATTCCCGTTCATTGGCCAAAGCCAGTCGTCGAATTGGGGCATTGAGTTTGGCATCCTCTTAGAGTTTGACAAAGAAAGTCATTTTGGGAACCAACACTTGGTTCCCATGAGTAAAATGAAGAGGAAACATCGTATCTATCAGAGCCATGTTTCAAACCTTGGAACCTTAAACCCATTACGTTTAACCTTTCTAACCTTTAAATCTGGCTTGAACTTGTAGGATGCCTCCCATTACTCGATAGGCTCGCCGACGTGGGAGAGGTCGTAGTCGTGCCCATGTGGCACAAGCTCGTGATGAGCAAGAGGTAGAGGGTGCTAGGGTGGAAGCAGAAGAGGAGCAGAGACCTCCTCCCGACCAGCCACCGAATCCGAATCAGAAAGTACTAAATGCCTTCCGGAACCTTGTAGGGATACTTATGAATAGGTTGCCGGTCGGGGACCAGATAGCAGGACCAAGGGGAGCAACCCGTGAGCGGAGTAGGAGTCCTCCTCGACGAGTCAAGGAGCAGGCAGAGCAGGAGGGTGAATCTGTACACATGGAAAATCCACCACCAGGATTTGTACCTCAAATGGGTAGAGGAGCACCCCAGCATGTGGGAGATCAGATTAAGGATTTGCTTCGCCTCAGGCCACCACTATTTTCAGGGGCCACGGATGGGATCGAGGCCGAGGCATGGTTATTGAGTTTAGAGCGATGTTTTGGTTTGCGCTCTTATTCTAGAGCAATGTGAGAGCTTGTTTTGCCATCTACTTATTGAGAGGGACAACCTTGACTTGGTGGCGACAGGAAGTGTTCAAGAGTAACTTGGCTATTGACGCCCTCACTTGGGATGCATTTTTAGAGAGATTCAGGGATCGATACCTCTCAAGGCATTATAGACAGCGTTGTATAGACGAATTCCATGATCTCCAACAGAGAGGCCTATATGTTGCTTAGTATGAGAGTAAATTTCTCGAGCTACTACCTTACGTGGAATACATGAGAGATGAGAAGCTCTGAGTCAACCGCTTTGTTAAGGGGTTGAATGCAGCTATTTCTGGACCGGTGTGCATGGCAGCACCAAGGGACCTACGGGAAGCCGTAGAGAAGGCTTTGATTGCAGAGGAGGTACAGGGCATAGAATAGGATTCACGGGATCGGTCACAGAACCGAAATCCTGCACCCCAGAGTTCAGGATATCAGAGACCCCCTTAGAAGGGGAATCATATGCACTCATCGGGGTCCTTTAGAGCCCCACAGCCTCAGCCACAACAGATTCAACAGAGTTAGAGATCTAGGCCACCACATGGACAACAGGGCTTTAAGCCCAAACAGTGGCAGACACAGGGGCCTAGACGAGATTAGAGTTCACAGGCACCATACACACCTCCAACGAGGATTGAACAGATCTCTTGTGGTGGGTTCAGCGGTTCTAGTAAGACAGGCGGTTCATAGTACACCAAATCAAAGGGTATACAGATTCAATCCCGAGGGCCATGTTTCACTTGTGGTGCCATAGGGCATTTTGCTAGGGACTGCCCTCAGGGAGGTGGTCAGCGTTCAACAACATTTGAGGCCACGGTTGGGTATTTGGGTAAGTCCCATGGACTCTTTGCAGCGGTTGATAACTGCCAGGCCGAGCATCAGGCCAGGATGATTGAGGTTGCAGGTATGATTCGAGGTAGTATCATTACTATCCTATTTGATTCAGGAGCTACTGATTCTTTCATTTCCCC
Organism: Thuja plicata; assembly: GCA_018584345.1. NCBI lineage: Eukaryota > Viridiplantae > Streptophyta > Pinopsida > Cupressales > Cupressaceae > Thuja > Thuja plicata. Next base: position 4,406,456 of record MU223775.1, read on the forward strand.
ATTTGTAGTGGAGTGTTGCGGGCTAGTGGCGGCTAGACAGGAGGTGAATTGAGAAGTTGAGTTAGCTTCAGGTTCTAGGTTATCAATTGATTCTGTAGTAAGAAATTGTCAGATGCAGATAGGAGATATGACCTCTATGATTGATCTACGTATCACACCTCTTGGTTCATATGATGTAGTTCTTGGCATGGTTTGGCTTTGCACCCACAACACCAAGATGGAATGTAGACAAAAGAGGGTCGAGTGTGTAGATGATTTAGGTTCACCCATGGTTATTTCAGGAGTTCAGAGACCTATATCTCTCCGTGTGATCTCCGCCATGTAGCTCAAGTGGTGCATGCACAAGGGGATGTCAGTTATTTTCTATCACCATCAGTGACAGAGAGGATGAGGAGGAGGAGAAGGAAACCTCCCTTGATGACTTTCCTATATTACAGGAGTATGCAGATGTGTTCCCCTCAGAGCTACTTGGTATGCCCCCACTTAGGGTAGCTGATTTTCATATAGACCTTGTGCTAGGAGTTGAGGCGGTATCTAGAGCACCTTATAGGATGACTACTCATGAGCTCAATGAGCTCAAGATTTAGTTAGAGGAGCTCTTGGAGAAAGGGCATATTCGCCCTAGTGTTTCACCTTGGGGAGCAACTGTCATCTTTGTCAAGAAGGATGGATCACTTAGGTTGTGCATGGATTACCGCCAGATTAATAAAGTAACCATCAAGAATTGGTATCCGCTCCCTAGGATCAATGATTTATTTGATCAGCTACAGGGTGCCCGAGTGTTCTCTAAGATAGATATGAAATCAGGGTACCATCAATTGCAGATTGTGGAGAGTGACATCCACAAGACAACTTTCCGTATGAGGTATGACCACTATGAGTTTACCGTGGTTCCATTTGGCCTCACAATTGCTCCAACAGTATTTATGATTCTTATGAATGGAGTATTCCCTACCTTCTTGGACATATTTGTAGTCGTGTTCCTGGATGATATATTGATTTATTCTCGTAATGAGGAGGAGCATGAGGAGCACTTGAGATAGGCTTTGCACTTCTTGAGAGATAATCAATTGTATGGCAGTTTGTCGAAGTGTGCTTTCTTTAGGGCAGAGGTCCACTACCTTGGCCACATTATATTAGGTGATGGGATCACAGTCGACCCGTCAAAGATTAGAGCTATTATGGATTGGCCAACACCTGCCACTGTGACTGAGTTCAGGAGCTTCATGTGGTTAGCAGGCTACTATAGACGGTTTGTTGAGGGGTTTTCTAGAGTGGCACACCCTATCACATCCCTTCAGAGAAAGGGAAAAAAGTTTGAATGGACGGAGAAGCGCAAGAGAGCTTTTCAGGAGCTCAAGAGAGCCCTTACTAGCGCACATATCCTAGCTATGCCTGATCCTTCAACGGACTTTGTGGTATGTATTGATGCATCTTTAGATGGACTTGGAGAAGTCCTTATGTAGGATGGACGAGCCATTGCCTATGAGTCTAGGAAACTCAAGACTCATGAGCTTAATTATCCTACCCATGACCTCGAGTTAGCTGCAATGGTTCATGCATTGGTGAGGTGGCGACACTTTCTCTTGGGTCACCATTTTGAGCTCCATTCAGATCAACCCAATAGAATCTTAATGCTTGACAGAGGAGGTGGATGGAGTTTCTTTGTGAGTATGATTTTGGTGTCCACTACATCAAGGGGAAGGAGAATGTTGTAGCAGATGCCTTGAGTAGGAGGCGACATGCACTCTCTTCCATGACTACTGGTACTTATTTGAGGGATCGCATACTTCAGCACTTGCTTGGGGATGAGTTCTATTCAGAGTATGTTCAGTTGGACCAAGCTCAGAGGCCTCTTAAGGGGAAATTTGTTGGATATTCTTAGAATCTGATGGACTTCTTCGTTATAGGGGCCGCATTTATGTCCCTACACCCGGTGGGTTGCATGATTTTATTATACTTGAGGCTCATAGATCACCATATGCAGCGCACCACAGAGTCAAGAAGTTGCATGCAGATCTGAGGCATCTCTATCATTGGCCAAGTATGAGGTTGCACATTGCTAGGATTATGGCCAGATGTTTAGAGTGTCAGAGAGTTAAGGCAGAGCACAACCATCCAAGTGGGCTTCTTCAGCCACATGAGGTACCTGTGTGGAAGTGGGACACTATTTCCATGGACTTTATTGTTGGTCTACCTATGTCTTCCTGCCGCCATGATGCCATCATGGTGACAGTGGATAGGTTGACCAAAGTTGCCCACTTCTCACCCGTACATACCACTTTCACAGCACTTGCAATAGCACAAGTATTCTTGCGAGACATTGTCAGGCTCCATGGCATTCCTCGTAAGATTATATATGATCGAGATTATCTCTTTACCTCTTCATTTTGGAGAGAGTTATAGACAACATTGGGCACCAGGCTCAATTTTAGTACAACCTATCACCCTGAGATAGATGGGAAGACTGAGAGATTTAATCAGGTTTTAGAGGATATGTTGCGGATGTATGTTATGGATCACCGGTCTAGATGGGAGGAGTACCCACACTTAGTAGAGTTTGCCTACAGTAATGGGCATCACACATCCTTGGGTATGCCTCCTTATCATGCCTTGTATGGAAGGCCATGCCAGACACCATTGAGTTGGGACAAAATTGAGGATAGGGTATCAGTTGGGCTAGAGTTAGTCAGGGATATGGAGCAACATGTTGTTTTGACCAGGCAGTGTCTTAGAGAGGCTTAGGATAGACAGAAGAAATATGCAAACACGAAGAGGGTTGATAGAGTCTAATGGTTGGAGACAAGGTTTTTCTGAGAGTGCGTCTACATAAGAGTTCGATTCATTTTGAAAAAGGCTCTAAGATTGCACCCCGATTTGTAGGACCTTTTGAGATATTGGAGAGGATAGGGCCAGTTGCCTATCGTCTAGCTCTACCACCTAGCCTATCGCGTATCCACGATGTGTTCCATGTATCTGTTTTGTGGAAATATATTTATGATGAGTCTCACATTATTGATTGGGATGCCTTATAGGTGGAGTTGGATGGATAGTTGGTCCTGGAGCCCATATGCATACTGGCTCGATGGACATTGGCTCTTCGAGGCCAAGTGCTAGACCAGGTTAGGGTTCAGTGGGACTGTTATGATGAGGTCACAACCTCATGGGAGGATGCAACACATATGCAATATGAGCACCCCCACCTTTTTTATGAACTCCAGGAGGAAGTTCATGCCTAGAGGGGGAGGATGTGAGGTCCTACCCTGATCGTCATTTCAGAGCTGATACTTTTATATTTTGTTTATCAGGATGACACATTATCTTTGACACATTGACGTATTGGACAGGGATTTCATAGCATAGATACAATGTGATGACAGTATTTTGATGATGTTTGGATATATTGTTATATGCTTATGATTTTAGATCTTGATGACATGTTTTAACAAGTTTTCCATTCTATGTTTTTGAAATTTCAATTAGGTCATGTGATATATAAATGTGGATTTACGGATTTGAATTCTAGAAATGATCTATGATGGTTAATTTTGAATGTTAGATAAATGATTCGAAGAATTTTGTGATTGATCAGTTATATGTATATGGATGACCTATTTCTGAAAGTAATGTTTAACTCATGGTTAGTTAAATGTATTATAATATATATTATCATGTATGTATGATTTCTTCCTTCGACTACTGATGATCTTTCAAGTGTGCAGGTGAATAAACCATGGATTAAAACTGGGAAAAAAATGATTGGATTAATGTTAAAATTCTTGTAAAGCCAAGGTTGACCCTAAAAGAGGGAAATAACCTCATTGTAATGTAATCTATGTTTGTAAATGTGATTATGCATGTATGTAAATATAATTTGTTCAATTTATATAAATTTCAACTAGGCATGCCAAGTGTGTGTAAATGTGATGTGCTTTGTGGTGTCAATTGACACATGTAAATGTGAGTTGGCATGCCCATGGGGTTAAGGTAGGTTAAGGTTTCACCCTAGGATTACATTGTAGTGTTCCCATATAGGGTTTCTTACCTTGGAAGCCTAAACCATGAGTCCCATCATAGAATTTCGTGGGTTAATTCTTAGTGAGTTTTAGAGGGGTTAAAATGAACCCAAGGGAGTAGTTAGGGTTAATAATAACTAGTCCTATAGGTATACTATGGGTTAGGGGTTAAATTTTAATGATTAGAGTGTCTAAATCACATTTATGACTCTCCAAAAGTGTCATTCTTGAAAGGTGGCGAAAATTGGAATGTGGGAAGACCATCTCCTTTCTTCAAGAAAGTGGGTCTTATTTTCATGCACGAGAAGGGACAAGTGTGAGGATAAGGTGACTTAAGTCACCTCACATTATGTTGGGAAGGGGGAGATTTGGGGAGAGAGTTTTTTTAGAGGGAATTTGGAGGAGAATGGGGATTGATTGCCCACTCTCCATTTTTGGGAGACTTCTAGTTGATTTTGGAGGACTTGCTAGATTGGAGCTAGGAGGAGAAAAGATAAGGAGAGAAAGGAGGCTCAACTCAATTTCTTAACCATTTTCTTAGAGCAAGGTTGGTGCTCCCAAGCCATGAAAATTTTCTTTGTGTTTCTTTCTTTCAACTTTGAATGAATCTTGTTGCTTGTAATCAATCTAGTGTAAATTTTGATCTTGTTTGTGGAAGTGTATGTTGTGAATTTCATTGCCTTCCATGTTTATTTTATTTTATGCATTGTGGTGTTCATGAGTGTGAATGGCTAAGCTCAACCTTGGGAGGGAAGAGAGCCATTGTGTGTGAGGGGTTTTAGGGAAGACCTTGTAGTGTAGAGTCTATTCTTGGGAAGAAGAGGGAGAATACATGGATGTATGGGCTCCATGTGCCATGTCTTTTCTATTTTACTTTTGGGGGGTGATAAGGGATAATGGTTGTGATATATGGAGTTTGGTTGTAGTGAAATGAAAGCCTTGGGAAGGCATGTGAATTTAGCTTAATTGTGTTCTAGGATGGGAGGTGAGCTCCCATGGTTTATTTCAAACTCTTGTCCTTTGCAGATTTGTGGTTGCTTCATACTACTTGGATGATGATCTACAAAATCTATAGAAAAGCAGAGATGGTTGTTCATTTTAGCAAAATTGTAATTGTGAAGCCATGAGGCTGAATTTTCTTTGTAATTTTGTTTCTAAATTTAGAAAGGAAGTTGTTTGTAAATTGTAAGAAGTTTCACATATGTAAATTAGAGTGATATATAGATTCTTTAAGAGAAAAACAAAATTGAGGTGGATTTACTTTTTATGCTAAATAGGGTTATTTGTTGGTTCAACAAATTTTGCGATAAACCCTTTTTACTGAACTTTCCATATTCAAGGAATTTCTCCTTCTATATATAAATGATTTCAAAAAAATGTCTTCTTCTAAAGTTTTTTTTTTTTAAAGAAATATTGGTAAACTATAAATAAAGTATAGAAAATATGTCCTTTAATTCTATTTTCTTTTGTTATGCAAATGCATGTAAATACATGAATTAGGTTTTATACTTGTAGATACATTTATGTTTATTGAGGACATATTGTTAGATCTCTGTTTTAAAAAAAAAGGAGTGATGTCAAGGGAGATCGGGAAGTGATCTGACCCAGATAATGTCACAATAAAAGTTGATAAGGAGTGATTAAAAGAAGCTAAATCTCCTGAAAATATAAACATATCTAACCTCTCTTCCATATTATTTGCTTTGTCCCTTCTATTATTCCAAGTATAGATACCATTATTAGTTTTACTATCAATCATATTATTATAGATCCATTCTCTAAAGTCTCTAAGAGATTGTGTCTCTTGTTGTATACCACCTCTTTTCTCACTAAGATATGATATCACATTGAAATCTCCACCAAGTATATAGTTTCTATTTTTATGAGTATTGCAAAATTTGTCAATTTCTGACCATAACTTCTCCTTACTATTAATAGTAATCGGTCCAAATGATGAAGAAGGATAATGAGCCCTTTATATTATGTACCCTCCCACCCATCTAGTTTGTTTCTTTTATTTCACATTTAAACTTAATTTTCCTAGGATCCCATAGGATTGTTAAATCTCTAGAAGTTGTATCCACATTAACAGTTTCAAGTTTCCAATTTCCTATTTTCTTACTGAATAAATAGTAATATCATCTTTGTTTAGTTAGTTTCCTGTATTAATAATATTTTTTATTCTATTATATTAAGGTTGTATTTTAATAAATGTTGCCTGTTAGGAGTGTTTAGGCCCCTAAAATTCCATGATGTGAGTTTCATTGAGCAGTGGGAAGGTACTTCCCCTTTCCTGCATAAAATAAGGTAGTCAATTTTACCTAATTTTTTACTTCACTTTCAATTTTTCTTAGGTCACTAGCAGATTTCCTCAATCTTTTTCTCTAAATCTTTCCGTAATTTGGAGTATCTTTCCCAATGAGAGTATTATCTATACCTAGCTTATTATTATTCTTGTGAGCATTATCCAACACAGTATGGTCCACTATCTCATTTTCCTTTTCTGTCTCTATATCCCAATTTTTATTAATTTTCTAAGTAAAATCTAACATAAAATCATCACTTTGAAGTTTATTTCCTTCCACAGCTTCTAACCTTATATCTTCTACATCAAATTCTTGGTTAATGTCCATAATGTCATAAACAACTTCTAGTTCTAAAGGGATTTGGTTGGCATCCATCTGATTTTTATTTGACATTGCAAGTTGATCCTTGTTACTTAATTCTGTGTTGAATACCTTTTGAGTATTTCCAATTTCTATAGTATTTTCACTATTGTGATTAATGAAAATAGTGGATTTTGATTTCTCTTGTAACTTGTGCTGACACATTAGTTCATCTCTAACCTCATCATGGACAACCATGATTTCACGGGCAATAATTTACCTAATAATTTCATGTTAGCTTCCATATTTTTTACCAACTCCTCTTGATTTTGATTAGTTCTAAAGGGATAAAATTTATCATCTTCATTGTTATCATAATGAGTCTTCTTAATGTCATTTTCCATCTTTTTACCTTCAGACTTTGTTTCCATACTTCCTTCATTGATGTCTAAATCTATTAAAGACTGGTTTATAATTACATCCTTTGATTGTGTGTTGATAGCGTAGTTGTCTTTTGGGTTAACATCATGTCTGTCATTTCAAAATCTATCAAAGGTTTAAGTTTCTTATTAGTATCTTCTAAGATAAATGGATTATTGTCTTCTTATTTATTGCTCATGTAATAGATTGTGGGAGTGGAATGTAATGGTATCTATTTGAAAGGGTTAATGAGGGGATTCATTTCCTCTGTTTCAAAGTTAGCTGGGGATTGGATGCTAGACTTGATTTTATTCATAATGATAGTTTCAATTTCCACGATTTCACCTTCTTCTAGTTTTGTAATATCTTTGTTGAGGTTTGTATTTGTATCTAGTGTTTGTGTATTCTCTATTTTATCATGAGAGATAATGAAACCACCTTTCCCTGTGTTAAAATTGATGGTCAACATATTGTTTGGAGAGTTTTGTTCTTTATAAGGATTGTTTGGGGTGGGAAGATTATTCTTAGCATATTAAGCATCCAATCTACGATTACTGAAAATAATGTTGCTATGAATTTCACCTCTGTATGGTTCAGGTTTGAGAATATATAGAGATCTATTAATTATTATTTTTATTGGTAGTATTTGTTCTTTTAAATATGATTTAACTAGTATTTTAACAGTGGTTGATGAAACAAAATTTTCCTCCAAACCCTCAAAACCACCCAACATGTCACCTATTCTTGACAAAATATGAATGTAAAATTTCAACAAGAAACTTAGGAATATTAAACCATCTAAGAGGGATTGATAATTTGTTGTCAAACAGTTCAAAATTTTGTGTCCATTCATAAAATTTTAGATAGAAACCCTTACAGAAAATTGGCGAGCTATATAGAAATTTATCTTTCAGAGAAATATTTTTGCAATTAATAAAAAGAAACCCATTGTCCATAGAAGTGATACTTACATGATCATTGTATAATTCCTCAAACTATTTGATAATACTGAACTCGGAAATTCCATGTCCATCCCTTCTTGCAAAAACAACATGTTTCTTGAAATGATCCCAAAGACCTTCATAGTACCTATTACTGATTATAATTGTATTTTGATCTCTATTATTGGGCTTAGGGAATCCTCCACGTTCAATATTAACAATTTTTCCTAATTTCTCTTTAGGTTTTGAATGTTGCAATCCAAAATGTGGCGATATTTTATGTGGTGCCAATCTATGATTAGTTTCATTGTTTGCTGAGCATTTGGTGTGAAGATTCATACGAACTTGGGCATTTGATAGAAATTGAGGTATGATGGGAGATGTGTTTCCCAACGGTACTTTATTCACTCTCATTGCAAAATAAAGAGATTTGCTGCTAATGGGGATAACCCATAATTTTTTATCCTTCCTCATCCCATGATCTTTGTAATTATCAAATGCCCTTTTTAGGGCTTTTCTTTCCCTATGACTATGTACCAAATGCCAGTCATATTTTGAGCCTTCGCCCATTTCTATTCTGGAAACCCTATGTCCATTGTTCCCCATCCTGATTATTAGCTTTGATACAAGGACCTCTATTTCCTTCATTCTTCAGTCAGGATTTTTATGCAGAGGCTAGTGGTGGATTTGTAATCTTCTTAGGAGAATGACAATTTCCCCTTTGTTTGTAACAACACTCTATTATTCCTTTATCCAAAGATCAGTTCCATACCCCAACCCACTCTCTAGATGAATTACAGGTCAATTAAAACATCTTGTACCACCCTAGACTCCACATATTTAATTATCCTCTCACAAATCATATCCATTCACCTAACCATGCTCCATGCTCTATGGTTGTCTCCCAATCCAATCACCCAACACCCCAAAATCTTCTAGTGGGTGTTCCAAAACCTTGAAAGGTTCTTAACATTCCCTAAACATATCATATTACACACCTATGGTTTTACTTTCCATTGGTTTCTCACCCAAAGACCAATTGCTCTTCCTAGGTATGTATTTCCCAATTCCTTGTAGTACAACAACGACTATTTTTCTCAGTTTGCTCAAAAATTTCCAAAATGAATATGAAAATAAATAAATATGTGAGTACCCTTTATCAATTTACATGACATACTTTAATTATGAACCGAAGTCTTTTGGACCAAATCCCTCAAAACCTTGACTAAGATAATTTTCTAAGAGGGCTAAAACCATCATTTAACAAAGGAACTATAAGGAAAATTTAATCCCAACCCATGAATAGCTCAAAATATTCCTTATTTTCCCCAAACCAAGGAAATTAAAATGAATTTGAGCCTATGACCTTTCTAAGTATGAAAGCCCCAAATTGGACTCCAAAGCCCCTAAAATCTAGAGCTTACCCAATGTCCACCTTCGCAATTCTATTTCATTCAAAAAAAAGTTTTTCCACCATCCTTATGACCTTCTATGATGAATTATTCCATAAAATAGTGCCCTCCTTTCGGAAGATCTCTAATTGCTACACCTATGCACCAAATTCACTATCCTTTCAACCCCTTCAACATCATTCTCTTCATACTAACCTGCAAATTCTCCTTCTTTCCTGCACTAACATTGTTATAATACTATAATAAAATGTTAGGATCCATCCCCAAGTGACAGTAAATACATAAAGGGGATGGATCTATCAATTCAAATCTTTAAACAATGTAAAAACAATACTTTATTAGGACAATCAAACCAAATGAAGACCAAAATTATGAAATGATGTAAATTTGATTGGAAACCACTAAAAATTCACTTCTCCTACTATGCAAATGAATAGAAATAAATTGCACATCAAAACCAATATCAAATTTGCAAGAAATCTAAATTTTATTGCTTCATTCAATAACAGTCCATACAAAATAGATTCCAGTTTTTACTCCACTTATTATCTTCATTTTCAAGGCTTAAATAGACTCCCCTTAACCTCCCAAACTGAATCAAATCAGTTGGATATGCTAACAAAGCAAACTAAACTCATTTTTAGAATTTCCCTCCTAATCCCAAGTGATCGTTTGAATTTAAATATTCAAATTTGGAAACTCATTCAAATAAACTCCAATTAACTCCTAACTTTGGGTTTTGTCATTTTAAGACCCAAATAACATTTCTAAACTACTAAACTTATCCCAAAAGCTATCCTTAACCTTCTAGGTCTATTATGTCAATTATTGATATTTACATCTTTTTTTTGGCATTTGTTGCATATTTAGAAACTTTACACATTTTCCCTCATCTTATTACATCTATTACATCAAATGGATTCAAATACCATATCACATCAAATTAAGGACCTTATAGGTCATTTTCTTCTTTAGATCTTTCAACTGACCATTCTTGTCTTCAGGAGGTACCCTTGCGCCATGCTCCTGGGGGTTGAAAAGAATTCAAGTCCCTCTGGATCACATTGTCTTCTTCCTTGTCTTCCAATTCTTTGGCACTCCTTGCTTGTGCTCTACAACAAAACTTTGTCTCCTCCTTGGTGGCTTCTTGCACCTTCCATTCATCCATAGGTACTCATGCCAAGTACTCAATATTTCATCATGCATTACCATGTCTTCATGGTTTCCACATAGTCATCCACATAGAACCCTTGCAATCCTGGAATCAAAGATTTATTAAAAGAAAATTCCATTCTTCTTGCACCAAAACATCTATTTGGTTCACTTCACTTTCTTTTTCATCCACTTTATTAGATCATCTTGTGAGATCTCCATGCTTTGAGAAAATTATGTGTCCATGGTCTCCTCATGACTATTCCTTGCTGCCTCCTCAATCTTAGTGTCTACCTCTAAGAATACTGTTGGATCCTCTTCATCCATGTGCCCTATACTTGGACATCCTTCCACTACTCCAACTTTACCTTTCCATTCAACATCTATGGCTTCAAACTCTTTCCACAAATCCTCTTCAAGTCCTTATAGACTTATCTCCTTGCTATCCTCAGACTCGTGTATGGTTTCTCCACAACCATATTCTTCTTCTTCTTCTTCTTCTTCTTGAACCTCATCAGTAGGTTCTTCCCTCAACATCTTCTTCTCTGCAATTATCCTCTTGATGGGCCAAATAACTCTCTTTGTAACCTTCATATGCCAACTTGTGGCTTCCTTCTTCAATTCTACATTCAAGAGCCTCAACTCTTCTCCCCTTGTGGTCCCTTTCATCCTTGAGACCTTACCTCTGCTATGTCATTCCCTTTGGCATCCAAACACTTCATATTCTTCCTCTAAGGCTTCTTCCTCAACCCTTTCTTCTATCTCTATAAGGATGCTTTGCTCCCTTGCACCCTCCAAAGGAAATAAGAATGTCCCAATCTGAATTCCCTTTTCATATTCATGACTCTCATATTTGTTTTCTTCAACATCATCCATTGTTGCATTCATCTTCATCTCCTCATGAGCCCTTGTGCTTTGAGGTTCATTCTTCTTCCTTTATTGCTCACTCTTGGTTAATTCATGTGACTGATTCTGTTGTCCTTCCAATGGACAACTCTGCATGCTCTCTCCAACTAGGATCTCATGTTGAACCTCTTGTGCATCTTCTCCATCATAAGTGTCTTGCTCCCAAGAACTCTTCTTCTCATCCTCTAAGACTTCATGTTCCTTTTGTCTAAGGAACCCAATCCTCTCAAATACATCAACATTCCAAGTCACTTTCCATGCTGCTCCATCTTCCTCTAATGGCTTCAAAACCATCTCTCTTCCATCCTCCATGAAGGTATATGTGTTCTCTTCCCCATCATGTAGAGTATGTTTATCCATCTATCATTCTCTCCCAAGGATCAGATGATAATCCTCCAAATGTATAATATCGCATAATATGGCATCCCTGTATGAGCCAATGGTGAAGGGAACATAGACTTGTTCCTTGACATCAACCCAATCTCCAACCTTCAATACTTGTGCTCTGTATGATATACCATGTGCTATCCTCTGTAAATCCAACTTGTTAACCATTTCAAGTGAAACTAGATTAGCAAAAGAACCATTGGAAATAACAACTTTGCAAACCTTCTCATTGCACTTGCATTATGTTATGAATGGTGAGTACCCCCGATTGTTCCTCATACGCCAATCTTAATCCATGATGGCTTGAACTTCTTCTTACCTTAAATTCTTCACTCTCTGACCTGCTAGGGCCTATTTCCTTTCTCTAATACCACTTGATGTAGAGGCTAGTGGTGGATTTGTAATCTTCTTAGGAGAATAACAATTTTCCCCTTTGTTTGTAACAACACTCTATTATTCCTTTTTCCAAAGATCAATTCCAAACCCCAACCCACTCTCTAGACCTATCAGAGGTCAATTAAAACATCTTGTACCACCCTAGACTCCACATCTTTAATTCTCCTCTCACAACTCATATCCATTCACCCAACCATGCTCCATGCTATATGGTTGTCTCCCAATCCAATCACCCTAACACCCCAAAATATTCTAGTGGGTGTTCCCAAACCTTCAAAGGTTCTTAACATGCTCTAAACATATCGTCTTCCACACCTATGGTCTTACTTTCCACTGTTTTCTCACCTAAATACCAATTGCTCTTCCTAGGTATGCATTTCCCAATTCATTGTAGTACATCATCGACTATTTTTCTCAGTTTTCTCAAAACTTTCCCAAATAACTCTACAAAAAATTAAATATGTGAGTACCCTGTATAAATTTACATGACATAATTGAATTATGAGCCCAAGTCTTTTGGACCAAATCCCTCAAAACGTTGTCTGAGACAGTTTTCTAGGAGGGCTAAAACCATCATTTAACAAAGGAACTATAAGAAAAACTTAATCCCAAGCCCCGAATCTTTCAAAATAGTCCTCATTTTCCCTAAACCAAAGAAATTACAATAAATTTGAGCCTATGGCCTTTCTAAGTATGAAATCCCCAAATTGGACTCCAAAGCCCCTAAAATCTAGGGCTCGCCCAATGTCCACCTTCTCAACTCTATTTCAATCAAACAAAAGTTGTTCCAACATCCTTATGACCTCCTATGATGGATTATTCCATAAAATAGTGCCCTCCTTTGGGCAGATATTTGGCTGCTACACATATGCACCAAATTCACTATCCTTTCAACCCCTTCAACACCATTCTCTTTATGCCAACCTGCAAAATCTCCTTCTTTCCTGCACTAACATTTTTAGAATACTATAATATAATGTTAGGATCCATCCCCAAGTGACAATAAATACATAAAGGGGATGGATCTATCAATTCACATCTTTGAGCAATGTAAAAATAATGCTTTATTAGGACAGTCAAACCAAATGAAGACTAGAATTATGAAATGATGTAACTTTTATTGGAAACCACTAAAAATGCACTTCTCCTACCATACAAATGAATATAAATCAATTACACATCAAAACCAATATCAAATTTGCAAGAAAACTAAATTTTATTGCTTCATCAATAACAGTCCATACAAAATAGATTCCAGTTTGTACTCCATTTATTATTTTCATTTTCAAGGCTTAAGTAGACTCCCCTTAACCTCCCAAAACAAATCAAATCAGTTGGATATGCTAACAAAGCAAACTAAACTCATTTTTAGAGTTTCCCTCCTAATCCCAAGTGATCATTTGAATTTAAATATTCAAATTTGGAAACTCATTCAAATAAACTCCAATTAACTCCTTACTTTGGGTTTTGTCATTTTAAGACCAAAATAACATTTTCAAACTCCTAAACTTATTCCAAGACCTATCCTTAGCCTTCTAGGTCTATTATGTCAATTATTGACATTTACATCTTTTTTTGCATTTGTTGCATATTTAGCAACTTTACACAATTTGCATCATCTTAATACATCTATTACATCAAATGGCTTCAAATGCCACATCACATAAAATTAAGGAGCTTATAGGTCATGTTTTTCTTTAGGTCTTCCAACTTACCATTATTGCCTTCAAGAGGTGCCCCTGCACCAATTTTTCCCTGTGTGGAGGGGGTTTGAGTTCCTTTGGATGAATCAGGGGGCTGAATTCTTCTTACTCCTTTCAGAGTTTTTAAAACATAATGAAGCTTGCGCCTGTATTAGGGATTCAAAGCTATTCCTTGTTGAGACAAACCCCTATTCGGCAGAGTTAAAGCCATATTTGGCTTTATTGAAGATGAATAATTGCTTGTGTGTTTTATCCGATTTCGATAGCAGAGCAGGAATTTTCAGTATGAGAGCCATTTTTTCCACCTTGATCTTATTGTTGACAGTTTTATACTTTTACGCATAGAATATATTATTATATGTATTGTATATTATATATCATGTTATACTATATTATATATTATTATAAGATTATATTAATATTCAAAACCCAGGGTTACAAATGACTACAATTTTTCTATCAATTATTTTTAATGAAGTTGGAGACTACTATAATGAAGATGCATTTCAAAAATTAGGTTCCTATCATTAATATATTGCAAGTTATAATATTGTTTCATCAATCAATTTCTAGGTTGCAAATAAATGATTTTTTCTGAAATGTTTACATATATGTAAAGCTCATGTAAATTTATTAGGGATCCCTTAATTTCATTTTAAAATTTTAGACTTACTACATCATATTTTGGTCAAATCAAATTTGGATTTGATAGAATTGTTATCTCTTAAAACCTAGTTTCAATAGATTTCACTAATCTTGAAGGAAGTGGAGATGCATTATAAGGGTGTCATAAACATAAACTAGATCATGGACAACATATACTATGGAAACATTGGTTTCACATTGTTTCAGAGTTGAAGTTGAGAAATAGTATGCACCATTATATGAGGGTATTTCCTCTTTTCATGTGCTAGAGAAAAATTTCTTAGAAATATGAGATCCAAATAAAGAAGAAGATGAGAAGGAAGAAAAAGAAGAAGAAAAAGAAGAGGAGAAAGAAAATGAAGAAGAAGAATAAGTAGAAGAAGAGGAAGATGATGACAAGGAAAATATAGAAGAGAAAGAAGAGGATGAAGAAATGAAGAAGATGAATAAGAGGAAGAAAATGAGAAAGAGGAGGATGAGGATAAAGAAGAAAAGGAAGAGGATGAAGTGATGAATATGAGGAGGAAGAAGAAGAAGATAAAGAAGGAGAAGCCTTAGAAGAAGAAGAGGGAGATGATATAGCTACATGCACTTTAGCTCCTATTAAGGAAGATTCAATTTTTCTTTTTCATGGATGCATTCAAAAATAAAATTTTATTGTCTCTATAGCCCTAACATAAAATATAACTTCATCAAATTAGCATCAAAGATACATGTACAAGAAAAGAACATCAAGGAAAGTAAAATATTAGGTATGGTGTTCAAGTTTATGAAGATATACAGCTCTCTATGGATAAATATGTTTTAAAATAAAACTTTCAAACTTTTGATATGGATGGAATGGATATTTCTTGGTTATCATTGATTAGAATTTTGGGGAGCAATAATATTACTGTACAAGAAGCTTGTGAAGCTTTGGTATAGAAAGAAAAAATTAAATTACACTGATATTATACATAAAGAAGTCCAAGGGAAGGTCAAGGTCAAGAAAGTTCAAGAATCTCACTATAACAATGAATTGGAGGAAAAGCAATAGGATTAATATGTTGAAAAAAATAAAGAGAAAAATAAGTCTACTAAGGACTCACCAAAACAAGTGGCAAAAAATTGTGAAGATTAGAGAATGTTCCAATGACAACAAAAAGTGCAATATATAGGCATCCACATCATTATGAGAGGGAAGAATCATGGAAGAAGGATAACATAAAAAATAAACAAGCCAATTACTATATTAGGGCCAATATTACATGACCCAATGTACTACAATGTTAGGCCTAATACAGTAATAAACAAGTCAATTACTATCTGTGGAGTAGTATTTTACTGTGTTATTCTAACTTTAGGCTTTTCTATTTCTGCATATATTAAATATACTATACATCTCTTGTATTGTGCAAGATCTTCTATAATATATTATTTTTATTAATATATGTGTGCTCCTTATCATCACATTAGAAAATTAATTTGAACAAATGCATGTAAAAAGTTAACACGAGAATTTGTGTGGAGAAAAACTCCACTAGTAAAAAGATATTAAACTTATATTCATCAAGGATAATTCAATACATTAATGCAATCCACTTTATATTCTTTAGTCTAATATCATTTTATAAATGAAATATTTATTAACTTGGAATACATCATAAAAACAAGTGTCATATATCCCCAATATATAAAGAAAACTAGACAAGAAACCATAAAAAGAAAACTAGACAAGAAACCATAAATGGTTTATTAAATCGTGACCAAAATAACGAGCCTAAAGATAGGTGTTCCTCTTCCACAAGCAAATATCCAATGTCCCATATTCATAAAGAGCATAAATAGACATAGTATTTAACTCCCACAAGCAAGTAAACCCCACCATTGTGCAAGAAGTCAAATTGTAACTCGAAAGTATTCTGTGTAGGCTCCATTTACAAGACATGATCCTTTGCTTTCCAATGCGACCTTTCATCTTCATTTTCCTCTTTCCATTTCTTTATGCAACAAAAAAGAATTTAATCTAGAGAATAATATTAAAAAAATATTATCCTGACTACTTTTGATTTGAAAATGGAAGGGACGAAGGGACTAATGTGATCTGCCTAGTTGAAGTTCAAAGGGGTGTGGAAAAGAATGATATATGTGAGCTACTCCAACTTATGGAAGAGAACCAAGGCCTATTTTGTAGGTAGAGATCAACAAGGCGTAAGATTATAGTGCTAAGATTAGCCTTTTAAAGCACCACTACCCATAATGTAATCTTATTTTGCTATTCAATAAAAGGAGCTAACTCTTACTATAACACTTACTTTGAAAACAATTTATCTTGACTACACATGGGTGTCCAGATCTACCCATTTGCACATGCTAAGGGAAAATATAATAATCATATACAAATAAATACATTAGACATATATTTTCAAGGTATATATCACCTAATCTTAATATCTAAATTTATGTCTTTATTTATACAATATTGAAGTATATTCAACATCAACAAATTCTTTCAACCATAAAATCAAATTTGACGACGACTCAAACAATGTTGAAACAAATAAATCAATATACAAGTATTTGACATTTTGAAATAGATGATTGAATATATTTTGAAATCAATATATAACCTTGATCTTATTGTTGACACAATTTCATACTTTTACGCATAGAATATATTATTATATATATTGTATATTATATATCATCTTATACTATATTATATATTATTATAATATTATATTAATATTCAAAATCCAGGGTTACAAATGGCTACAATTTTTCCATCAATATTTTTTAGTGAAGTTCGAGACTACTATAATGAAGACGCGTTCCAAAAATTAGGTTCCTATCATTAATATATTGCAAGTTATTATATTGTTTCATCAATCAATTTCTAGGTTGCAAATAAAATATTTTTTCTCAAATGTTTACATATATGTAAAGCTCATGTAAATTTATTAGGGGTCCCTTAATTTCATTTTAAAAATTTAGGCTAACTACATCATATTTTGGTCAAATTTGGATTTGATAGAATTGTTATCTCTTAAAACCTAGTTTTAATAGATTTCACTAATCTTGAAGGAAGTGGAGATGCAATATAAGGATGTCATAAACATAAAATAGATCATGGTCACCATATACTAAGGAAACATTGATTTCACAATGTTTAAGAATTACAATTGTACAAATAGCAATTCTTTTATGTAGTAAAATAACTATATGTATTATAGTCTTTATTGAACACTATAATAAATTGCTAATGTAATATACAAAATGGAGCTCTTACCATGTTTGAATAAGGGGTTTAATTTCTAGTATAAAAGAGTTTCTAGCTCCTCATATAGAAGAAAGAATAGTTTGGGAGGTAGAGACGTGTTGTCTACCTAGTTTTAATTGTAATTTTTGAAAATTTGCGTAACAAAAGTTAAAGTCTTACTAACCCCCATGTCATACGTCATGCGGTTCGAGCTTGTCGGCCTAGAAGTTCTTAGTACTCTGGATGAAATCCTCGGGTCTATTTATACAAACATATTTGGCTCAAAATTCAAATCTATTGTGGTTTTGGTTTGTGATGGAAGTTTAGATTCACCTGCAAAAATCCATTAAGATTGATGGAAATGGAGGAATCAGATCCTTTGCAAAACGCAATAGCAAAAGTTAAGCAAATCGCCGAAGGAAAAATCCCATATGGTATTGACGAGCGTATGATGATTTATACTGCAGTCTATAATAAGAGTTGTGAAGTGCGTTTCAGGGAGATGCAATCTGAATATGATAAAGCCTTAAAAGATCATATCAATTCAACAGTTGTGCCCGCATTGAGGGAGAAAGAAGATGAGTTTCTTTTGACAGAAATTGTAAAGCAATGGGAATACTGCAAACGAATTGATAACATTCTATCCCCAGGCTTGCTTTTGTGTTTGAACGAAATTCGTGAATGGAATGGTTCAAATCCCGAGGAAGCTGCTCAGAGATGCTTCCTTCAAACTGTCTGCAATGAAGTTTTGTGCAGTAATGTGCAGGATCAAATTAATAAAATGCGGGAGGGTGAGAGCATTCTTGATGGGACTGTATTGAAGAATGTTGTGTGTATGCTGTGGGATTTGGCGATGGACTGTTATCAAGATTTAGAGTTGGCCATTTTTAGGAATACCACCACATACTATTCCAGAAAGACTGCTTCATGGATATGTCAGTATTCTTGTCCAGACTACTTGTTGAAGGTTGTAAAGTATTTAAAGATGGAGAAAGAGACAATTGCAATGCATTGTGTGCATCAGAGTAGCCAAACTAGGTATCTAGAAATTGTAGAAAATGAACTTCTCTGTAAGCATGAATGTCAACTTTTGAAAGAAGATACAGATTGCCATCCATTGTTAAGAAATGACAAGATGGATGATCTCTCAGAGATGTTTAACTTGTTTTCTGGAATAGATAAAGGCATTCAGCTCATGGCCAAAATATTCAGACAGCATGTTACCAGGCATAGTACATCATTTGTTAAAAATGGAGGGCAAATGGTGGCAGAGGCAATAAAGGCAAATAATAAAAAAGAAGTGATTGCAAGTGAAAAAGATCAATTTGTGAGGAGTGTTATTCAATTGTATGAGAAATACCTGCAATGTGTGGAGGAGAATTTTATGAACCACTGCCTTTTCAGAAATCCACTCATTGTGGCCTTTCAAAGCTTTTGCAATGAAAAAGTTGCAGGGAACAGTGTTTGGGAATTGTTGGTCACATTTTGTGACAATATTTTGACAAATAGAAACATGACATGTTCAGAGGTTGAAAATGCCCTTGAGAAGGTTGCAAAGGTCTTTCCCTGCATCTATGACAAAGACATGGTTGCAGACTTTTATAGGAAAAAGCTAGCAGATAGGCTTTTTTCCCATAGAAGCTCAAATGCTGATTACGAAAAAAACATGTTAGTTAAGTTGACGTTCGAGTGTGGAAGACAATTTACATCTAAAATGGAGGGCATGCTTACTGATTGGACATTGGCAATGAAAACCCAATCAGATTTCAAGGAATATCTGTGTCAGAATCCTCTTCATCCATGTTCTGGAATAGAATTCTCTGTGACAATTTTGACATCTGGCTACTGGCCAAGCTATAAGTCACCTGAATCACTTGTTCTTCCTGTTGAAATGGTGAGACATTTAGAGTCATTCAAAGAGTTCTATAACAGAGAGTCACCTGAATTATTCGAAGATTTGACGTAGGTGAAATTCAAATAGTTGGAACCCCTTGTCATGCAAATGCACTATTGTTGTTCAATGAAACAGAGAGGCTAAATTTTTCACAAATCAAATCCCAGTTGAATTTGGAAGTTGAAGATACAATTGCATTGCTGGAATCCCTAGCATGTTCAAAATACAAAATCCTAAGTAAATTACCAGATACCGAATCTGTAATAGAAACAGATTGTTTTGAATTCAATGCAAAATTTTCTCCTAACAATAGGAAGATCAGACTAATGGCACCCACAACCAATGTAAAAGAAAATGTTGGGAAGGCTGTGTTTCAAGATAGACGTCATATAATAGATGCTTCAATTGTAAGAATTATGAAGAGCAGAGAAACATTAGCTCATAAGGAATTAGTGATGAAATGCATTGAGCAGGTTAAAGACAGGTTCAAGCCAGATATGAAAGAGGTTAAAAAGAGAATTGAAAATCTCATTGATAGGGAATACTTAGAGAGGCATAAAGAAAATCCTGGACTGTACAATTACTTGTCTTGACATTGGTTCAGAAAAGAGACCAATTAGATGTTTTTGGATTTGATATTTCACAAATTATTTTAGCACTGGACTTTATAAAAAATCCTCAAAGTTGAGTACACTTGCTGATTTTTAACTGAATTGTGGATATCTCATATGAATACACTATTATAACTGTAACAATATATCAGCGAGATAACCATAATACTAGAAGATTTTCTTTTCCATTCTTACTAATGGAAGAAAATTGACACATGCTGATATTAAGAAAAAAAAGAAATAACTGGGGATGATATTTGAATTCAACTGTCGTAGAGACAAGAACCATAATCTAAATACCAGCTTTCTAAAATTACCATTGAACTCTAGTGTACGAAGTTATTTAGTGAAACTGCATATCTATATTTTCTGAAATTAACTTTGATTAGTGAAACTATGTAATATAATAGCCTATCTATAATTTAAAAAATTTATGTAGAATATGTTCTGAAATATTTTTTATTTCAATTTAAACAAAAAACATATTTCACAAAAAATTATTGAAATAAGCTACACACTAACACCATGCCTACACTATCATGGCAACTTCGAACTATATCTATAACAAACTGTTATGATCAATAATTGATGCTTATAAATTGTATGATTGTGTCAGTCCATTAAAATGACCAAATGATGAATAAATAATTAATATCAAATGAATCATCAATATTCTGAATTGGTTGCTGATCCATCATCAATATTTTGAGAAGAGTGGAGATTGGGGGACATTGTTAACCAACTATGTAATTATTACACAAGGAAACACAATATTTGAGAACAGAACACATTATTGGTTGTATAACCCAGGTCATTTACAAGGTTAAAAACTTAAAATAGAGGAGTTCGAAAATGATTGCAGGAAAAAGGATTTACAAGCATCTGAGGCATTACTGATACAACACCCTCGATATTAAAATACTTTTTCAAACAATTAAAGTAACATTACCAATTTCATGATCTATGAATCCCATGGGAATATGCAGTTAACAGAATTGCAGTTGGGTTTCCTTTCTATCATAGAGATTAGAGGGCAATAGCAGAAGAGCTTTAAGGTGCTGTTGTACACATTTTAAGGATTTGAAAGCAGTCGTTTAGAAAAGAGACAAACAGATCTCTTGAACTTGAAAGTATTCAGGACGGGCATACCCCTACATTGGACAAAAATAACATGGAAAATTCTTGCTATTTTATAATACTTCATGGAGGCAAGATATAAAAAGTATTAGACTCGTGCTTTTTAACAGAAATAAATATTTGAACAACCATTCAAGTGAATTTATATGTAATAAATAGGAAATATATGGGTGCGTATTCAAATCAGGGTTTTCTGCATGGATGGTACGTGGAATAAGGCATGCATGGTTCTCTCGTTTGGTACCTTGAGTAATTTGTTTCAATGCCTGGTAAGTTGAAAAATGAAGAAGAGGCTCCTCAATGTCTCAAAAGCAGGTCATTTTGTCCTAAAATTCATAGAATAGGAACTGGAAATTGTCAATCTTGTCTACTGAAGGCAGAATAATTCATTTTCCATACTTCAGAAGCTAAATTATATTCGTGGAAACATTCAGTTCTTGTTGAAAATAGTTGGAGAAGACATAGCCAATATTTGGATCTCAATGATGTCAGCTTCCCCTTTTGGCACTGGCAGCAAGGAGCTAACATAGTACTGAAAATGTTGTAGAAGTTCCTATTGCATAAACAGCGGACAGGGTGCAGAATTTCTTGATGAAAGCAGAATGTATGAGTTAAGTAATGGCTACAGAGCTTCTTTTCATATTTGAGGCATCATCATGAAATTATGGGTTTGACAGACGAAGTCCATATTTAGGCTTTTTTTTTTTTTTGATTTTGTATTAAAATTATAAAAGCATATAAACAGGAAAACATGAAACATAACAGAAAATAGTTCCTGATTCATAACCCAATCCCATCTAGAGGATTGTGAACCCCAAAACCAAGGCTCATCCAAAGTTAATCTTAAGTGTAGCGAAAGATGATAATAAACAACAAAAATTCTGGATATTATCTAACCCAAAATTAACTTATCTCTGAAAATTCAAATAGAGGGAGAAGTGGTATCATTTTCAATGGTGGGAGTAGAGTTCGATTTGGAGCTAGCAGCTGGAAGAGAGTCCCCGCTGCCAACTGCAGAATCATCCTCCGGAGAGACCTCCTCAAGCTCTGAGTCTACCACAGCAGCCGTGTCCATCCCCACATCATCTTCAATATCATCCCCTATCTCAATTTCGGGATCATCTTCTTCGTCTGAGTCTTCCTCCATCTCTTCACCTCCATTATCTGTATTAGAAGATATTGGGCTACCTAGCCCATCCAGTTTCTCATGATACTTAAATTGGTGTACCCAAGGAAGACTTTCATATAGATCATCTCCAAACGGGGCAAAAAGCCCATCCTCTATGCCCAGGAACTTAGAAAGAAAATTTAGTCCTCTACGCATCATCATAAGGCGCACATGGTGATCCTCCCACTCCCACCCCCAGAGAATGAAAAGACGGCGAGGAGGGTCAGCATAGAAATTCCTTCGTGCACCTATTGCGAACCTAGGGAAAAGTTGCCCTGCCATCATGGATGTAGCTCGATCCCAAGGAAAAGGAGTGGTCAAGTCCGCATCGATATTCAGAACAACATTGTGGAGATCTGCAATGAACTTACCATTAAACAACCTATCACACATGTCCTCTACTAAATTTTTAGAGGCCCTGGCCACTAAAATGCTTGCAAGGAAGCCTGCACAAATGTCAGAAAGGACCCCGAATCTGTGATTTGTGTTTAAGAAATTGAAGCCCAAAACTCTCCTCACTGCGTGAAAAACCAGGGGATGGTGGTAGATACACACATCCAAAAGATGGTTGAAAGAGACAGGACTATCAAAAGCGACCTGGTCTACATCTGCACCGAATTTGATAGGAGTATCCATATTGGTGTAGCTTACAATGTTGCAAAAAGACGGAGGAGAAAACTAAAATGCTACCAACTATCCAGACAAAGAAATTCCCTGGCTTGTTATAATAGAATAAAACTCGCTGGGTAGCATAAATAAGAAAACTTGTTGTAGAGTTGACCCCTCACTGGCATTGTACCCATGAGCTGCCCCCAACAATGAATGACTCATAGCTGTATGAGTCTGAAAAATGTCGATAACCAAAGCTCCCACTTCAACTATCCCAGTCTTCCGCTAAGGGTTGCGTGAGAAGGTACCTCAGTACAGTTCCCGCTAGAATGACAAGATGTGCATTTATGAAGATGTTCGATCCACGCAAAAGATTGGGATATTAAGCAAACTTGCGCCATTAAGCCGGATCACAATCAGCCAGATGGAGATGTCAAGAGCTGTCTTTTCAACTCCAACGAACATCTTGGCCACAGCTATGGCTATATTGTGAATTAAAGATGAAAAGACAATCTAACCTCCGCAGTGCACTTGAACGGTAACCCAAAGCTCTAATGAATGCCTAGCCGAGTGCCATGATGAATTAGCAAATGCATTTAATGTATTCCCCCGAAGCAACAATATTGGCCAACTCATCAGCCAGAGCGTTCCCTTCTCGGTAACCTCCAAAGTTGCTTGAATTTTCCAATTATGGGTCGTTCCAGCTCTAACTGCATTGATAGTAATAAGTGAATCTCCTTCGATTTCCACTTTTTTGATCCCTAATTCGAATGCTAGTGATAGACCAAGAAGTAATGCTTTAAATTCTGCCATGTTGCTTGTGCCGCATTCCAGTGGGCTTGCCAATTTTGCAATTACTTTGCCCTCATCAGATTGAATAATGCATCCAGCTCCAGAAGGGCCCGGGTTGCCTTTTGAAGCACCATCGAAGTTCAGTTTACTCCATCCAAAAGAAGTAGTCCTCCATTTGCAATTAGCTCTAAGACTTGCAGTAGCTTTGACACCTTTACCAATTGTTAAAGGAAGTTTTAACCCAAACCAATTCTTGAACATAAGATCAACCCAACTTGTGTATGACTTATGTTGAGCACTTTGTAATTGGATCCTGGCATTCATAACTTCCACGATGGATGCCTCAATTCTGCTTCAAATAGAAGGCATATTCCAGAGAGATATCTTGAGAGATATTTAGGCTTTTTAGCTAATTTAAATACGCTGGATTTTTCTGCTGCAGACAAATAGATGATATTAAAATCACCAATACCTGAAGAGAATGATGGGACTGCATTGTTAAAGACATCTAATTTAAAATCAATTCTAACTGAAGACAGAAGCCCAACTGCAGAGGCTAAGGAAAGTCTAGGCAAAGAAGTAATGTATTATCTCGAAACATGCATATTAAAATAGTCAAAGGATTGTAATTTATGTTCAATCTTCTTCTGCAGCTATATTGATGTGGCAATGGCAATTTATAAAAGTTCCCGTTAAAGTCTTATTTCTTTTGTTGTCTTGCATCTAGGCAATGGTGTCAATAGATAACCTTTGACGATGAATGAGTTCTCCGCCTTTGAGTTCCCTGATTAAAATCATTTTTTTTTTAATTAAAATGTTCATGGTATTTTACCTTTATTAAAAAGGCAAGAAAGAACTTTAATATATATTTTTAAAAAATGATCTATTACTAAAAGAAGACAAGTTACAATGTAGATGTGTCCAGCAGACCACATCAGCCACAAATGAAAATTACATAATTGAAGACAAAGTGTCAGCAAAACCAATCCAAAAAGCTCAATGTGCAAGCTTAGCACATCATTACTAATGAGATTTGGTTTCCAATAGAGAACAACAAATAGCATTATAAAAATATATCAGATTAATAAAACTGGGAGCAAAAGAAAGTATTCCGAGAATAAATGGAAAAGCAGTCTCCAACAAATCATTCCCAGCAGCATCTCCTGCAGTTATTTTCATTATAAGCATGATATACGAAGGTACTAATGGGGGTAGAGAGAGTACTTCTTTTACCGTTATAAAAAATTCTAGCTTTTCACTTCAAGATTGACATATATTTCCACAGTTTACTCATAATGACGAGTTTTACAATAAATTGCATACGATCTTTGTAAAACTTTTCATCAAGATTTTTGATATCATGAGTACCCGATAACGCAAACTTGATATATGATTTGTAGACAACTGTTGAGTTTTCATCCACAATCTAAAGAAATCTGGCTTTGGAAATCTTTGGGTAGTTGTTGGCAAACTCTATCTCTGCGAGACAGGTCGGGGGCATTTACTTGCCAGAATCACCTTCTCAGCTGATTATTGGCCATTTTACAGATGAGTCTCTTGATACTTTAGGGAAGCCCTTCAGTGTCTTATACTTTTTGTTTGGCTTTTGCTTCTGCCATTCAGTTGCACAAAACTCAGAGTTACCTACAATCTTTCCTTCCATCCTCACTCCAGAGTATAGGCGTAGAGGAATGGGGACACATTGGTGCCATAAAGAGGGCATGGAAAACCAAATCCTTAACCCATGGCCTCATAAAATTTGATTTTGACCAATTTTTGAGAGGGGAATTGAGGTGGAAAGGAGAATTGAAGGGAAGGAAAAGGGGGAGATGCGTGGGAGAAGGAAAAGGGTAGCGCTATTCAATGTATGGAAATGGCCAGCTGAGAAGGATGAAAAGCACAGGTCGATAGGAGGAGCAAATAATGCAGAAAGACCATAAAACGAGAACAAGGTATGGGAATACATCGAATGCTGTAGTTGCAAGTGATCTGATAGAGATGTATGAAAAACGTGGAAGCATAGACAAAGCGCGTAAACTGTTTGTCTAAATGCCTGAAAGAAATACAGTTTTATGGAATGCATTGATCATAGGGTATGCACAGATTGGAATTGTTGAAAAGGCTGTTGAAATGCCCAAGAAAATGCAATTGGTGGATGCAATACCAGACTCCACAACTTATGCCAACGTACTCCTGCGTGTGCTCAAATGAGAGCTCGGTATGGCATGCGTTTTAGTTTGCTGTGATATGGTAAGCTACATTATTGTTCTTCAATAGTTTGAAATAATAATAGATTGTTAATTCTCTTATACGTCTTCAAAATAGTTGACAATGTTGTGCAAGTGATTTTCCCTTTCTCTAAAATTATAAGATATGCATAAGAATAAGCTAGCACATAATAATCTTGATTGTATGAATAACTAGCATACTTATAGGAGTTGCAAGGGATACACCGATAGGTGTTTGATTTGAAAGCATAATTAAAGCTTTAAATAATAAAAGCAAGTGTATAAAGCAATCTAGTTGTAGAAGGTAATCTTGTACATAGTAACATTCATTTTGATGAATTAAAGTTATAGTAGTGCCCTTTTGTATTTTTTGTAGGTCCTCCTGAAAATGTGTAGTATTCAAATGCACGGGAAGACAAAAAAAAATGTAGTATTTGTAACTATAAATTTAATTGAAGATCTATTATAGAGGATCACTATGAAAAATGTAGTAAAAGGAAACACAAGTTTTTGTTACCTATAAAAAAATGGTAATAGTTTCTAATTGTGATGTAAATATCTTAAATCTACAAATATTCTACTTCGGAGCTCATTAATAGATTGATCCAGACACGTTAGATGCCCATTGTGCAGTCCTATAGATCTTATAGGAATATTTTCGTCACCTTTAATTATTGATTAACTTGTATCTTTTCCTGTGCAAGCCTTTAAAGGTTAATGCAATTTGACAAAGGATTGTAGAGAACTTGGGAGATTTGAGCTGACTAGTATCCCTGCAGCTCCAAGGTTTGTATCTATTCATATTGTTTGTTGAATTCATGCTTAGGTAACTAGCTTGTAACATGTGGCTTTTTATACATCGAGTTGAATGTGAGTTTTATGCAAGGGAGTTCCTTAAATTGAAGTTACTTTTGAGGTGGATGCAAATGGTATTCACAATGTAAATGCAGAGGATAAAGACAGTGGAAAATTTACGAAGATCACCATCACAAACGACAATGAAAGATTGAGCCAAGAGGAAATTGAAAGAATGGTTAAGGAGGCAGAAGAGTTTTCCAAGGAGGACAAGAAGGCCAAGTAGTGAATTGATGCTTGTGAGGGTTTGGAGACATATGTGTATATCATGAAGATGACAATCAATGATAAAGACAAGTTGGCTGACAAAATCAAATCAAAATATAAAGAAAAAATGGAATCAACCTTGGATGAAGTCCTTGAATGGTCGGAATAAAACTTGTCAGATAAGAAGGAAGACTGTGAAGAAAAAATCAAGGAAGTAGAAGGTGTATGCAAACCTATTGTGACAAAAATGTAACAACAATCAGGAGGTCACAAGAAGACACAAACTAAAACAAATCAATGATGCAAACCTAACAGTGTGTAGTTTGCGAGTCAAATACCCACAAAAGCAATGTGTAAAACAACTGTTGGCTCAATAAATATCCATTTCTACACGAGGTATCCATTATCTGACCACTATAATCAATGGAAGCATAAAATTTATGAATGTTAGAGACATGATCAATCTAAATTTTAGGATAAATTCTTCATCTTTAATTTTCCTTAATAACATTGCATTTTAGTGACAAAAGCAATTATTTCATTAAAGTAGCCTAAAGAATAATTCCATGTGAACTACTAGATGGGATTAATCTTCCATTTCAATTCATCTTTCTCGTTCTATTTGAATAGAGAAATCTACGCTCCTCTATAGAGTCTTTGGTGATGTATATCAACTTGAAACATGGCTCCCATCTTAAAGTGAATGTTGTTCACAAGTTTGATGCATTGATACGTCCTCCCTGCATAAGCACTCTGGGTGAACATGACATCCCTATTCAAATCACTTGATATTTTAATTCAGTATTATCTATGATTGAATCTCATTAACATTTTTGGTTGTTAACTTTGCATATTAGTTCTTCCCATCAAGTGTGCATACCTTGAATCAGCCCAAAATAAAGTCATATCTAGCTCTGGAACAACCGATGTTAAATTCAATAACTTTGTTATGGTAACCATGTCATAGATCTGCCAGGAAGGCTCCATTCATGATATCAGACTTCATTAAAAGCAAAATTTATATTTTTATGGAGAACAACTATTGAATAAGAATATGATGCTTCAAGAATAATATTTCTAAGAAGGAAGTACCTTTCTAGTATTTTAGCAATAATGAAAATTTTGTATTTTTTTTTATCAATTAAGGGCCGAGGCTGAGAAATTTATATTAAAACATGGAAAATGAAAGACAGTAAAAGTAGTAAACATGCAAAATAGTGTTTCTGGTTCATAGCCCAATCCAACCGAGAGGATTGTGAACCCATCCGAGCACCAAGGCTCAATGAGAATTCAAAAAACCAGAGTTTTAAAACAAAAGCTATAAAACGATATTAATGTTTGCAAAAAAAACACACAGAAGCCCAACCTTATCTCATTCGAAAGGAGACGTGGAGTCGTTCTCTATAGAGGGCGCAGAGTTTGATTTTGGACTCCCCACCAGAATTGATGAGCCACTATTACCCTCATGATCATCCTCAATTGAGGCGTCCACAAGTTCACTGTCTACCTCCTCTGCATCTTCATCTTCATTTGTTGCCATGCCTGGATCCTCATCATCACGGGTTTCCTCTGAGTCTTCCTCTGAGGCAGTCTCCATTTCTTCATCTTTATCTGAGGACTCAAGGCTTCCCAGCCCATCCAACTTTTCATTGTACTTGTACTGATAAACCCATGGAAGGTTTTCATCCAAGTTGTCTCCATAAGGGGCATTCAAGCCCTCTGCGATGCCCAGGAATTTGGAAAGGAAGCTTATTCCTTTTTCCATCATGCTCTTGCGCAGCTGGTGGTCTTCCCACTCCCATCCAGAGAGAATGAAAAGACGCCTTGGAGGACTAGCATAAATGTTCCTTCTTTGACCAATCGCAAAACTAGGAAATGGTTTCCCCACGGTCATAACTGTTGCCAAATCCCATGGAAATGGAGTGGTGAGATTGAAGTCGATGTTCATCACTGCATTGTGGAGGTCCACTAAGAAATTTCTAGAGAAGAGACGATCACAGAGGTCTTCAGCCAGATTTTTGGAGGCCCCAACGACCAAGATGCTGGCAAGGAAACCAGAGCAGATGTCGGAAAGGACTCTATATCTGTGGTTGGTGTAGAGGAAGTTGTACCCCAACACCTTTCAAATGGCATGTATGACCAAAGGATGCTGAAAGTTGCAAACTTCCCTGATGTGATTCGAAGTTATAGGGGTATCAAAGGCGATTTGCTCCAGATCCAAACGTAGCTTGATTGGGGTGTCCATACCTCAAATTTTGAAAATGCAACTCTATGTCCAGAGGAAAGAGAGGGCAGCCTAGAACTTCAATCGTAAGCATAGAGAATGATGTACTCATCTAGTAGTGAAATATTTTTTAAAACTTTGAGTCTTTAATGCACTGACATACCGAGATGGAGTGTATCTATCTTCAAATGTCGTGGCTTGATGAAAGCCTGCGGAGTGTTGTACCCAACTTGAAAGAATATAAACAATCCCCACCTAGACGTACTGCAAACGACTCAAAGATAAACATGTCAGTTTTGTAAAAGCGGAAGTGACAGATTTTAATAATCACATAAGCCTAAGGGCAAGCTTTCCCAGGTGATGGGATGTGTAGTTAATGCAAATTCTTTGCGAAGAAGAAGATCCGTTGGCATTGACATAAATGAGCATCACCACCCGGCTAACCAATATGCTTGTTGTGCATTAGTCATTAATGTCGACGGGACTTGAAATGAGCTGTGTTCCGCATCACATTGAAGATCAATCCAGATTAGACCTCCCAAACACCGATGGTGAAGTGACTTCTTTCCGACCCGTTAGCATGAAAATTGAATGTACTCCCCCAAAGCTACCTTATTTGCTAAACCATCAGCTAAATAATTTCCTTCCCGGTAAATGTGGTTAGCCGTTGTGGATTCAATTTTTTTAATTAAATTTGAAATAACCTCCAGAATGGCCTACAATTTCTAGTTTGGGGAGCCCCCTGTTCTCACAGCATTTATAGCAATCATAGAGTCCCCTTCAATTTGTAGTTTTTTGATGCCCAGATCCCATGCCAACGAGAGTCCTAGAAGGAGAGCTTTGAATTCTGCCACATTACTAGTGTCATTTTCCAAGGGTTTTGCCATTTTGGGAATAATAGATCCGTCACAGGAGTGAATGATGCATCCTGCTCCAGAAGGACAAGGATTCCCCTTGGAGGCACCATCAAAATTCAATTTATGCCAGCCTAGAGGAGGAGGTTTCCATTTGCAATTTTCTCTGAGAATAACATTTTCTTTCACACCAATGCCGATTGTTGGAGGAGTCTTTAGCCCAAACCATTTTTTGATCATGAGATCATCCCAACTTGTGTAAAACTTGTGTCAACCACTTTGCATTTGAATTCTAGAATTCATGTTTTCCACTACTGAAGCTTCAATCCGATTGATAACAGAGGAATTATCCATTGAAGTCTCTTGAAAGATTCTCCTGTTCCTTTCTTTCCAGATTTCCCAAATCAGAATGGAAGGAGTGATTAGCCATAAGTTGCCACAAAGACTTTCTATGAATAGTTGAGGCCAGGAGGAGAAGAGTGGCATAATTTCATTTGGGAGGGCAAAGGACTAGCCCAACTTTGCACATAACCATTGCCAACACTCCGAGGCAAACGGCACGAGAGTAACAAGTGATTCGTGTCCTCTTCATTTTTTAAGCAGAGGACACATCTGGATGGTCCATGGAATCCCATCTTCTTAAACCAATTGGCAGTAAGAATTTTTCCTTGGATTGCTGCCCAATCCAGAGTTGGTACTACACCATCTCCCATTGTTACCAAATGCAAAACCTGTCAAACAGAAGCTAAGAAAGATGCATCCTCACATTGCGTTATTAGTCAAAGCAGAACTGAAGAAGCTCCTAGATGCTAAATTCATCAGACCTATACTATATGCCGATTAGATATCAAACCTGGTGCCGGTTACTAAGCACAGTGGATAAATACGGATTTGCACAGATTTTCGAGATCTCAATATAGCATGTCCCAAGGATGACTTTCCTTTACCAAACATCGACATGATAGTGGACCTAACTGCAGGGAATGAAATGCTATCATTGATGGATGGCTTTTAAGGTTACAACCAAATAAGGATAGCACCAGAGGACCAACACAAAATAGCTTTCACATGTCCTTGGGGAACTTATTGTTGGAATGTCATGCCATTTGGTTTAAAGAATGTCGGAGCAACATATCAAAGGGCCGTGACCACTATATTCCATGATCTCATTCATAAAACAATGGAAGATTATGTCGATGACATACTAGCAAAATACATACTTCGAAAGGATCATCTAAAAGTTTTGGGACCTATCTTCGATAGAATGGAGGAATTCAAAGTCTGACTAAATCCAAAAAAGTGTGCATTCGGTGTCACAGCGGGAAAATTACTAGGTTTCATAGTATCACACAGAGGAATTGAAGAGGATCCAGCAAAGGTCAAGGCAATATTGGACATGCCTCCACCATCGAACCTGAGACAACTACGAGGGTTACAAGGAAGGCTCCAATCAATAAGATGATTCATAGCTCAACTGGCAGACAAGTGCCACCCATTCCAACATCTACTAC
>MU223776.1:0-24585 GCA_018584345.1 Thuja plicata
ACCAAACAGTGGTCAAAATTTTGACCATTCCACAGATTTTTTTGACCAAAGATTGGTCAAAATTTTGACCATTTGAAGAAGAGTTCGACGGTGATTCTTGTCAAATTAAACAAGAGCTATAGTCAAAGTTTTGACCTCAATTTTGGTTGCAATTGCGACCAACAATAACAACGTCGAAAATTTGACAAAAAAAAAATGACGGAAGGTTTGGTCGTGAATTCGACCAATTACTGTCAAAATTTCAACCAATTTTCATCAAAATTTGAGCCCAAATTTACTAATGTGAGATAAAAAATGGGCCCTGGGGGCCTATAAATAGTCCACGGGTGCCCCAAAAGGAGTCATTTTCACCAACAAAGAGAAAAACGTAGAGAGAAAAAGAGAGGAATGGAAGACCGATGAGAGAGATTTCAGCTATGAGAGCGAGTTCAGACACACCAACGACCAGTCAATGTAGGACCAACAGTGAGTACTCGAACTGAGCTTAGTCCTTTGTTTAAATTTTTGTATTTAATGCTTTGAGGGGTTTATGAGGGTCAAAATGGGGTCGAGGCATAGAAGATGATCTACCAACCATCATCTACAAAGATGATAGGGAGGGGGTCATATACAACTATCAATGGATAGTCATCTACGTAGACGATGGTCAACAGGGTTGACCGGGCAAAGCCACCAGAGGGGTGGATCGACGTATGTGCATGTCAATTAACATCTACATTGATTGACCAAAAAAGAAGGGGGAAGGGATTTGTGGGTGAGAGGCGGGGGATAGGGGTATTGGGATACCCCATACTAGACTAGGTTTAAAAAAATAACTGATAGATGTGGTTTGTGAATGCAGGAGCGGATGTCATCTTTAGGTCTCGGGAGAACTGGCCAGAGACTATGGCGTTAGCTGAACAATTGAAACTAGCAAAGTGGGGTCAGGTGGCATTGTGTGGGTTGGATCATGTACATTTTTGGCCCTAATTGAGAGCGCATAACGCACTTATGACCGCCCTTATAGAGAGGTGGCATATTCCCACCTTGAGCTTTCATTTTCCTACAGGTGAGGCGATGATCACCCTCTATAATGTGTGGTAGGTATACTGCGTACTAATTAGAGGATTGATTATTGGTTATGCATAGGAGGGGTCAGAGCCTTATTTCAATGGATTATTTGGATGATCCTAGGAGAATATTCCCACAGTTAGACAATGGTTTCCTTGGAAGGTTGCGATGGAAGCACGACTGTGGCTACAATGAGTGACCTTGTATTTAGCTAGATTGATTGGTGGATAGTTGATGCCAGATCACAAAGGGAATGGATTTTATCTATGGTGGGTGAGAGTGTTGAGTGCCATGTTAGAATATGAGGTATATAGATATTGATGGGTATATACCATCCTTGAACAACTCTACTATGACCTCCACATGTGTGCCTACTAGAGAGATGACTTTAGGAGTCAGAGTGACTTTATTACTGGTATGGGGATGAGAGAATATCATTGTTTTACATCCCAATAGGATACATGAGACTTGTTAGGCGTATGAGCCATACGCCTGTAGGTACAGACCATCAATTTTTTATGAGTCGATAGATTCAATGGGTCATTGACAAAGGATGCTAGATGAGATGCAGGGATTCGAATGGACTCCTTATGCAGGTCGTAAGCCATCGATTCACCAGGTTTAGTAGCAATAGGATTATACAGAGGATGGATAGGAGGAATTCTTCTACCTAGTTTTTTCACAGACAAACTGCTAGCTAATCGGTAGGATTGCCTACATGATAGTGTGGTATATATTGTTCTAGGTTTTTAGATAGTTTGGGTGAGTGCAAGATGCAGTTTTAGATTCATTTCCTCACCCACTAGTAAGTCACGAGATGGGTACATTATGGAGGATTGGATTATATATTAGGAGCTAGAGAATCATGGCTTGGGATGACACTGTTGGCATGGAAGCAAGGCTAGGATTTGGTGAGGGATGCAGGAGTGACTCTAGCGTATGCACATAGGTGGGTCGGGCACATGTCAATTAGATTGGCTCTCTCGAGGTTGATTAAGGAAGATGAGAAGCTAGGAGTATGGGAAGATGGTGTTCGGGGAGGTGGAGATGAGGTGGGTGACATAGGAGATGATGGAGGGGATGATGGAGGAGGTGGAGGGTGCAGAGAACATCTATAGATACTGGCCGAGAGACTGTGAGGGAGGGTACAAGTGCCAGCAGACAAGGTCCCACCAGTGATTCTAGGATAGGGACAGGGGGAGGGACATGGATAGGGGGAACCTCCTGTATAGGTATAGGTGTGGGGTTTACATGCCTCTTTACAACCACCACTAGTACAGGGACCACCTGCTGGATATGTTTCTCAGGAGACACATGATACAGAAGTCACAGAGTGGGATAGTCTATACATAAAGGTGGCCCGATTACAGGGTCTGTTAGCGACTTCCCAGGCATCACAAGGGAGTTTATAAGAAAAGGTGGCCAGAGCACAATCATTATTAGCATGAGAGAAAGCACAAGAAGATAGTGCTCAGAGTGCTCTTCACACATTACAAGCCTGAGTCTATTCTAGAGAGTTTACAGTCATATAGAATCATACATGAGCCATAGTAGGGAAAGATTAGAAAGAGGGGGTGCAATGAGAGATGGATGTTATGAGGTTAGAGCTGCAGGGGGTGAGGGAAGATAAGGATACATTTTAGAGACGGTCAGAGGATTATAGGGGGTAGAGGGAGATTGCAGTACAGGTTTCCACAGGACCAGGGGTGATGCAGGCAGTACAGGAGAATATTGTGGCACATATATGGGAGACCCAAGCGGTCAGAGAGATGGAGAATTACAAGTGTCTGTATTATGAGGTCACTCTTGAGGATCAGAGGGCTGTAACTTATAGTGAGAGATCTGTGACTCACACTACATGTGGAGGGGCTGCCTCAAAAGACTTAGTAGGTATGAGACCACCTCGGGATAGAGGGGGAGACATGATAGGAAGTGTAGTGACATCCTCAAACCAACTTCCTAATTCCTTGCCATTCATTTTTGATACACCTATTTTGAGATTTTGGTTGTACAGTGGCACCTAGATGCATGCTGAGATCTACATATATTTATTTGGTGGACTCTTATGTATTTATAAACCTTGGACACTCTATTCTTTCATGATGATATATACATGATTTTCATGGTCCTATGTGATGTGTGTGATTTTGATTCCTATATGCATATGTATCATAATTTTTTTACTGACGTGTGTGATACAGGATGTGTGTTTATATTATATGATGGTCCTAACGTGTTTGTAATGCAGGGATACATGGATATAGGCATATTTATGTGATGTATGATTAATTGTGATGATGGATGTATCATGGGATGGATGTATGAGATGGACAATGATTATGTATATATATGATTTATATAGTGAATGTTGAATCAAATATGGTAATACAATATAAATGGATGATAATGATTAATGTAATGAATTATAATGGATTATAATGATTAATGCTATGGATAATAAATGGATAATATACCTAATGAAGCTAAAGGATTAAATGCACCTAAGGGATTTTAATTAAATTCACCTAAAATGAATATTACCATGTAGTTTTTACATCAAATTTGAAGTCAATACTTAAATTCATTAGCAACACAGTAATGCAACTAATATCACTAAAGACAATTAAAGAAATGACCTAAGTGTCCTAAGTGAATGCAACTAACCATGTACCTAAATGAGGACTCAAAATGAGACATTTTTTTGTTGTGTATCAATCATAACTAATAGGACCATTCAGCTAGCTAGGAGGGGGGGAATAAACAGGTTGCCAAAGGTAAAATGCAATATGACACTAACTAAAATGCATCCTATCTACATCATTTTCGTGGGATTATATTATATTTATGTTGGAGAGCACACCCTAGTTAAATATTGCAAAAGGAGGTATGCATCGTATGTTAGGAAACATAAATGACATGGTTCCTTTGCGTGGACTAGACTCTCAGACAAATAGATAGATTTAGGAACATAGGTGTAGAGTATCATTTGTAGTGGGACTAAAGCAATAACACTCATGTGGAGGTTTAGAACACCCAAATCTCATTTATGTATTTGGTGGTATGTGTACGAATCCTTCCCCTAGTGAGGTATGCATAATCATAACTATATATCTAACAAAAATGCACTAAACCTATCACAAACAGATCATACCACAAATGAAACATATTCTAATTTACACCATCCATGATACACCAAGATATTGAAGATCGAGGAAATCGTGAGTAGGGTCTATTGAAACACAAATATAAAATAAAATAAAAAGGCATCATGAAAAAGAAGTCATTTAGTCCAAATCTATTGCCATGATTAGGATTGTGTGATGGAATATTGATAAGCCAATGTTGGAAGGATATATCCTAACGGGCAAAGATTGATTTGATGTTGAAACAAACATTCTTTGGCAATAGTTGTGAAATGAATGATAGCTCATAAACTTGATCTCAAATTTGATTTGAGAAGACTCTTTTGTGATCACTGTGTCTTGGAAAATACTCAATGTCATGGGGTGAAGCTCAGTGGTTGGGAAATCTGGTAATGGGTCTTTATTGTAAGCATGTGCAAAGTGAAGAATAATGGAAAGTAAACCGGGACTAGGTAGGACTATTGCACATATATGGAAAGTGGGGATTTTATTATGAAATGGAATGGAGGGAAAATGAAATGCAATCAAAATCATGTGGGATAGTTTGAATATATGATGGATCTGACTGACTATGCATGGAACCTGAAATAGGTTTTCACCATGGTACTTATCCAATGTGCCACTGAAGTGGTTTTCACTAATGGATGAACTTATTTTTATTTTTCCTTTTTTTTTGGTATTATCAAGGTGCCTGTTTGTCAAGTTTTTAGCATGATAATAAGTTTTTTCAGGACCTTTTCTATTTTTTAGATTTTTCCCTCTGGATAATTTTATACTATTTTTGGGTTTTTGTTGATTTTCTATTTTTTTTGGATTTTCTCTGACTTTCTATTGTACAAGAGGAACTGCTGACACACTACACATAATAGTGTTTGAGATGCATGATATTCATAGGATCAGGGATAGGATCTCCCTCTGGTGTTGCTATCTAGTATTCTCTAGATCCACATTTAGTTGTAACCACAAATGGTCCCAATCAGCTAGGCTCAAACTTTCCTTTCTTTTCACGGTTCTGGAGATTCTTCATGTTATGTTGTAGGACAAGATCACCAACTTCAAACTCATGGGGTTTGATCTTCTTATTGAACTATAAGTGTAGGAAATTTTAATACACATGGAGATGGTTCAGGGCATTAAGGAACCTCTGATCAAGGAGTTTAAGCTCTTACAAGCGAGCAACTTAGTATTCTTCTTCGGACATCAAATTATTTAGGGAGATTCTGAGGGAAGGGAGCTCAATTTCAATGGGAAGGAAGACCTTAATACCATAAAAAAGGGAAAATGGAGTGGCTCCAGTGGGGATATGAATGGAAGTGTGGTAGGCCTAGAGGGCTGGATTCAATCGGAGGTGTCAGTCACGGCCAGGATAATCGACTATTATCTTGAGAATTTTCATGATGTTTTTATTTGTAGCCTCTTCTTGACCATTGCCTTGTCGGAAGTACTTGGAGGAACAATGTTGGTTAATACTGAACTTCTTACATAGCTCTGTGACATCCTTGTTCTTAAAAGGGGTTCCATTATCAGTGATAATGTCTTGGGGGATGTCATAGCGATAGATAAGTTAATTCAAATTGAACTTTGAAATCTATTTTCTAGTGGTGTAAGTAAGAGGGAAGGCTTCAACCCATTTTGTGAAGTATTATGTGGCAACAATGATATACTTGAGGCCATTGGAGGAATTATGGAATATCTAGCCAACAAGATCAAGTCCCCAGTGGGAGAAAGGTCTAGGTGTAATGGTAGGCTAAAGAGATTGGGATGGGGTGTGTATCAAATCAATGTGCTACTGAAAAGGTACACATTTCTTCACAGAGTAGTAAGAATCATGCTCCATGGTTGGCCAATAGTACCCTGTGCATAATAGTTTCTTTGCTAAAGTGAGTCCTCTAGAATGGGATCCACAGATTCCTTGATGTAACTCCTCTAAGGATGTGTGTGCTTCCTCTGAATTTATACACCTAAGAAGAGTTATGTTGAAGTGTTTTAAAAAAAAGGTATCACCTAGGATCATGTAACATGAGGTTCGACAGATAAAGGTCTTACGTTGGTTTTGTGTGAGGGTAAGTGGTGTAGTTCCATCCTTAAGGTAGGAATAAACTTCTTGGTACCAGGGAGAATTAGGATCAATAATTTCACATACCATCTCAGTCTTTGGTTGGTCATAGGTGTATGTTGTCATTATGGGGTTAGTTTAAAAAAATATGAAATATTAGATCAAAAACCATGTTTAACATCAAAATGAAGAAACAAGAAATGATTTTCAAGAACATCTCATGGTTCTATATCTCCAAGGACCCTAGTTTTGATATTTTTGATGGCTCTAATTAGCACATTAGATCAAAAAGAGGATGAAAACTCAAAAAATGGGGGATGCTTAATGCTAAATGCATAAAATGAGTTATGTGAGAGTGAGGATAATACAAGCTAGAATGATGTTAATCTAAGATGATGAATAATGCAAGATGAGAAACCATACTTAAATGAACATGATATTAGTTATGAGCATGAGATTGAATCTAAAAATGGAAGAATACTAATACTATCAACATTATCTCACTATGCATAAGAATGCAAAGAGTGAGACTTAGTATCAATAACATTATGCCAAAGTGCTCAAAGAATGGATCCAAAAATAGTGGACTATAAATCACTACTAAAATGGAGCTTGAATGTAAATGAGAGCATTATGACACTACAATGAGAGATGTTATGAAAGCATGATAACATTAAAACAAGAGATGATATGAAACTAAACAAAAAACTATCATAGTAACAATACTATAATGGATGATCCAAATTATTGGAAGGAGGGCTCTATTTATAGAGTTGTTGAGAGCCTTGGTTATGTGGATCTTGGATGGATTCCACATAGGTTACATGTAAGCCAAAGAGGAGGCCGAGAGAGAGAGAGAGAGAGAGAGAGAGAGAGAGAGAGAGAGATGATCATATGTTGGAGAAACTTGTGATGTGATGGGTCAAAGGTATCCATGTAAGAGGAAAGGGCCAATGAAACACTTTTAGAAAGTGTAAGAGGTGTAAAAAGGAATGTAAGAGTTCCTTGTTTAGACAAATTTAGCATTTGTTGAAAAGGTGAATTTTGGGAAGGTTTCTCATACATGTGTGAGAAACTAATAGTGCTAATAGGTTAGGAATAACCTTTTTAAGGGGTTAATCAAGGATTAAGACAAGCGGGTAGGCTTAGTGGGATGAGGGTGATGGGTGTAGGATAGGATCTAGGCTATATTTAATTAAATTAAATCATGGATTAGGATTAAATTAGGTTTAATGAATTCAATCATAGATTTAGAAGAAAAGGGAAATGGGGGAATTTAAATAAATAATTTATTTAAAGAGGTGATTTTATGGAGGAAGATGTATTAAATTAAATTTAACACATTATGGGAATTTGAATGAATTTGAAGAATTGGTTAGGAATATGAATTACATAATTAAATATTTAAATTTAATTATATAATAGAAGACCTAGGACATTAATTAAATATGTATTATTTAATTAGTAAATGCATTTGGACCAATTTGTAGTCTATACATTTTGCCCCTCTTTGAGTCAATGTGTGAGAAGCACATTGATTCAAAGAATACGTGTTAAATGCCCCTGCCTAGTTTGGTGATGTAATTTTATTAATGCTCCTCATGTTGAAAATTGATTTAAGGTGATGCCTCAGATGGTTTTCTTGATTCCCCATATCTATATGCCCCCTTGGGAGGTAAATGGAAAAGATTGTGTGATTTTCTGCCCATTTGTGATTTAGCTCTCGATAAATTGGATGTGAAAATAATTCCCAAATTGAATGTGATCAAACAAATAGATAGGTTGATGTGAGATGCGTAACCTCATGATAGATGAGAGTCACAGAGAGATTGATGATGTTTGATATAAATATTGTTGATAGAGAATCATGTATGATTTCAGGAAGGATCCATCCTATATAAGACTAATGCCAATGTCTGGTTTCAGGAAAGATACATCATGTATAAGATAATAGATGATTTGATTGAGGGATACAATACAGTCAAATTGAGTGGTAGATTGATGTTGATAATGATTGATGGATAGATAGATTGATTTATTTGATCTTGATTGTTTGATTGATTTTTGATTGAGTGATGATCGATTGGTGGATCTAATATTAGGAAAATATAAGCTCATACCCTAATTGGTTGGAAAATAAGGGACATGATAGTTAGTAGACCAGTGACCTCTGAGGGGATCATTTATTAGATATTGTTAAGACACTTGATGATTTATTGCCCCATTGAAAATATTTTAGTCTTGAGATTCCACTAGATGAAAAGATGAAATACAACCTAATCTGAATGCAAGCTAAATGCAAAATGAAGTTCAATGTTGTCATCCTTTGGATCATTTTATTGTGCTATTTTTCATCATTGAGCGATTGAAATATTGAACGTAAGTACAAGCACCAATGGTAAAAGTAAACCATTATGACCTAAGTATGCCTAATGAATTTTTAATAGTGTAAGTTAATACAATCATTGAGGCAGAATGGAACCAAGATGACCTCAATATTGCTTGCGTAAACAAACAAGAGTTGATTCTTGGTTGATATTAATTCATGATGTCCTCGATGAGTCTCTGATGTTCATGTCCTTGGACAAACTGGGATCATGCTAAGAATGAACTCACAAGAATCAAACAAATAAAATATCATGCTCCTTCATCATTTCTCTAGCTAGACGCATCATAGAGTCACTTAGAAAACATGATAGTCAAAGAAATCCAATGACAATTGATAAACCTTTAAACTATTAAGATCACGATGCATAATTTACCATCTAGTTTTTGTTAAATCTTTAGTGTTTTGTTGTATTTGTGAAATGTTATTTTCATTAAGATGGTTGATTTCCAAGATATTTGATTGTCTTTGGTGTTACAAATTGTTGTTTGCGTTATTTATTTGTTTGTCATGTTCAAGCTCAAGTTTTTATTCCACTAGTTGCAGGATTTTTCCCCTAGTGATGCACAACAAAGGATTGTGATTTCCCAAACCATGGTAGGAATAGGCTATGATGTACAAAAGAGATTTTATTATGGATATGTTCAATGGGAACGAATGCAAGATGCAGATAAATGGAGAAGCTGACTATGACCATAAGTGCATGTTTGCCAGGTTTTCACTACTTGGTGTTTATTGCACTTTTTGGGTTTTTTTTCTTAAATATATCAAGGCACATGCTGGCCAGGTTTTCACCAAGTTAATTTTTTCAAGACTTTTCGCAATTTTTAGATTTTTTTTTTTAGGATCAATATTTGTTGTTATTGGTATTTCTTCAAGATATTTTAGTATGTGCAAGCTGGATATGATGCCCTTAAGCATAAAATCTCTTCAAGTAGATAATGTTGATGGGTGTAGGCAGTAGATCACCTTCTAGTGTTGACAGTTGGTAGGCACTTGAACCAAACATTGATATGATGATGAAAGGGCCAAGCCATTTTGCTTCAAACTTTCCCTTATTTTCCCAATGTTGTTCATTTCAAGGATTTTCTCTTAACACTAGATCACCTACCTGAAAATACCTTGGTTCCACTTTGTGATTATAGCTATTGGATATTCACTTTTGATAGACTTTGAGGTGGTTGAAGGCTTGTTGGCATCGTTCATCTAGTAGTTCCAACTCTTGGAGTCTTGATACTCTATATTCTTCTTCCGTCATGAGTCCATCTAAGGAAACTCGCAAGGAAGGGATTTCTACCTCAATGGGAAAGATAGCCTTTGATCCATATACTAAGGCATAAGGTGTAGCCCCAGTGGGAGTTTTGATGCTAGTGTAGTAGGCCCATAATGCTGGATTCAATTGGAGATGCCAATCTTGACCACTGTCATTTACTATTTTATTTAGGATTTTTAGGATACTTTCATTGATAGCCTATGCTTGTCCATTCCATTGAGGATAATAAATAGATGAAAAGTGGTGTTTGCTGTGAAACTTAGCACATAGTGCATCCATATCCTTATTTTTGAATTGTTTCCTATTATCCGTCACAATAGATGAGGGAATGACATATCTACAAATGATATAGTTCAAAATAAAGAGGGAAACTTGTTTTCCTATGACTATAACCAAGGGAATGGATTCAACCCACTTAGTGAAATATTTGGTGGATGTAATGATAAACTTGTGCCCATTAGAAGAACAGGGGAAAATTTGTCCCACTAAGTCTAATCCCCATTGATAAAAAGGTCAAGGTGTTGTGAAAGGATGAAGTTCCTGAGAAGGTACATGTATGCTATTTCCATAGACTTGGCATTTGTGATAGTGTTTTATAAACTTGCAAGAGTCTTTCTCCATGTTTGGCCAGTAGTAACCAACTCGAATGAGTTTCTTGGATAAGATTAGTCCACTTGAATGAGATCCACATATACCTTCATGAATCTCTTTTAAGGAGTTTTTAGATTCCTCATGTTCAAGAAATCTAAGGAGAGTTTCATCAAGACCTTGTCGGTAAAGGACATTAGCAAGGATGGTGTAACGGGAAGATTGTCAAATAAAATTCCATTTTTGGTTTTGAGACAAATCAGGCGAGATGGTATTGTCCCTTAGATGAGCATAAATGTGTTCATAAAAATATGGTTTAGAACCCATTAGTTGGTAGATTAGTTGAGAATTAGGGGAATCATGGGATGGAGTTAACAATTCTTCATCCAAGAAATCACAACGTGCTTGTTGATCAGGAATTTGTAACAAAGAGGCAAGAGTTGCCATTGCATATGTAGCCTTGTTGTTAGCTCTAGGTATTTTTTTAAAAGTGGTCCCACAAATAAAGTTTTGAAGTTGTCCACCATTTTATTGTATGGTAACAACTTATCATCTTTGGTCTGATAAATATCGTGTATTTGGTTGATGATCAATTGTGAATCTCCATAGACATGTAGTTCTTCTATTTTCCATTCAAGAGCCCTTTTTAAACTACTCACCAAAGCCTCATATTCTACTATGTTATTAGTACAGGGGAACATTAATTTGTATGACTTTGGAATGGTGCATTCTTGAGGGGTAACAAATAAAATTCCTACTCCAGATCCATATTGAGTGTATGAACCATCAAAATATAACTGCCATGGGGTTGATGTAAATGAAAGAATAGCTGCATCAGGAATATGAATGT
Organism: Thuja plicata; assembly: GCA_018584345.1. Taxonomy (NCBI): domain Eukaryota; kingdom Viridiplantae; phylum Streptophyta; class Pinopsida; order Cupressales; family Cupressaceae; genus Thuja; species Thuja plicata. Next base: position 11,347 of record MU223776.1, read on the forward strand.
GTAAAGGTTGGTTATCTTGCATAGGGGATTCAGCCTGTTGATATACAATTAATTATCCTTTAATAGACTTTATGTCCATGTATTCAAGGTCAAACTCACTGAGGATGAATACCCATTTTTCTATTCTTCTTGTTAGAGCCACTTTACTTAACAGGTACTTTAATGGATCAATCTTGGCTATTAACTTGACAGACTGTGCTAACATGTACTGTCTCAACTTTTGGGATGCAAAAAACACTGCTAAGCATGCTTTTTCAATTGGTGTGTAAGTGAGTTCATATCTAACCAAGGTTCTACTTATATATTAGATTGCTTTCTCCTTTCCTTCTGAATCATGTTGTGCCAATAATGCTCCCAATGATTGTTTGGTAGTAGAGATGTATAATAACAATGGTTTTCTGGGTATTGGTGGAATCAAAATAGGGGGATTCATCAAGTATGTCTTCAGCTCATTGAAGGAGTCTTCACATTTATCATTCTATTGGTAGGATATATTCTTGTGTAACAACTGAGTAAAGGATCCACATTTGTCTGCTAATTGTGAAATAAACCGTCTAATGGATTGGAGCCTTCCTTGGAGAGATCTCAACTATCTGATATCTTTGGGGGATTTCATTTCTAGAATGGCATGTACCTTCACTAGATCTACTTCTATACCTTCGGAAGAGACAATATAGCCTAATAGCCTTCCTAATGTAATGCCAAAAGCATATATCTTTGGATTTAAATGCACTTTGAAGTGTTCTAATCTCTGAAAGATTTGAGCTAGGATATCAAGATATTCTTCCATTGTGAGTGTTTTCCCTAATAAATCATCTACATAATCCTCCATGAAGGTATGCATCATATCATGGAAGATTATGGTCATAACTCTTTGATAAGTTGTGCCAGCATTTTTCAACCCAAATGGCATTATATTCCAACAATAGGTTCCCCAAGGTAATGTGAAAGTTGTCTTGTCTTGATCTTCAGGAGCAATTATGATTTGGTTATATTTGGAAAATCCATCCATTAAGGATAACATGGCATGTCATGTTTTTAGATCAACAATGGTGTCAATGTTGGGTAAGGAAAAATCATCTTTTAGACAAGCTAAATTCAGATCTTGAAAATCAGTGCTGACGTGGATACTTTTATCTTGCTTGGAAACATGCACAATATTGGATATCCATTTAGCATAAGAAAATATTCTTATGAATCCTGGGTCTAGTAATTTTTTCAAATTTTCTTTGATGAGCAATGCGACACGAGGATGCATTTTTCTTAATTTTTGTTTTACTAGTTTTGCTCATGTGGCTACATTCAAATGATGCATGATTAAATCAAGATCTGTCCCTGAAATATTAGCATAAGGCCATGCAAAGTTGATTTTATTTTCCTTAAATAACTAGATGAAGTCTTGTCCTTCTGATTCTAAAAGAGATGCTGCTAGATGGATGATTTTTGGAAATTCTAGGGTACCAATATTGACTCCTTCAGTAGGTTCTATTAGTGTGGAAGATCTTTCTTGAAAATGTTTGGGAATATTTTCAAGCCTCTCATCTTCAGGTGCCTCTAGGAGGTTTTCACCATCGAATGTGTCCTTTCTTTTTCCTCATTTTTGATCTAATGCTGCCATAACATGGTTTTCATCATTAGATTCTTTTTCTTTTTCTATTTTATTCATTTTGTGAATGAAAGGCTTGACACCCCCTTGAGTAGAAGTCACGTTAGTGAGTTTCTTGGTGGAAGTTGTTTGGGGTTTGACAACATTGAGATACAGAGAAATGGCATGGTTTTTTGGGAAGATGTCAATCTCAATTGACCCTGTATTATCCCAATCAATAAGTTTAGGATGGATTAATGGTAAAGGGTCATTAGGGTGATTTGTTTCAAGCATGGTCAGGGTTTTGATAGTGAATTGGTCAAATTGTTTTGGGAGGGGATCAAGGTCAATAACGAAACTCTCTGCTATGCTATCTTGATAGTTTGTCATCAGATTATCCTTATTAGAGACACTTTTGGTATGTGGTGGATCAAGTTCAACTAGACTAGACCTAGAGATTTTTCCCTCCTCATATATAGGCGTATAGGTTTGAACCACATCAATATCTTTTTCTTCACAAAATTCTTCATCAATGCAAGAATCCCATTCCCACTCATTTGAATCTAAATCACTACAAGCCTGCACTTTTTGAATTTCCTTGTAGAGTTTATGGGTAGCTTCTGCTTCCTTTTGTCTGTGGGAATCCTCGCTTCTTTCTTTTTCCTCAAGGTGTCTTGTTGTCATTTGTTCTTTCTTCGATCTCCAAAAGGGTTTTGTTTCCTCTTGATATCCTAGTCCTCTTTTATCCTTGTTATTTCTCAATGTGATTTCCATGGGTTCTATGATACCTTCTTTTCTTTTACCAATGGGACATGTCCCAACATATCCCATTTGTTGTAAGAATTGAAATCCTTTTCCATATTTACTAGTGGGAATGGTGATAGCTAGCACACTTTGGGAGTCACTTTCTTGGACTTCATATTTGTACAACCATTCCAACATACTTTGATCTTCCTCTTGTTCTACTTTGGTTTGCCCCTGAATAAAGTTTCCATCAAACATTGTCTTAGACTGAGTATCTTGATGTGTAGTAAGCAATGACATTCCATAAGATCTAGGTGAGATGGGAAGATTTGATATTGACAAAGAATATTTGCCTATTCCTTGGTCCTTTAGATTCAAGTGTTCCATAGTGCTTGGTAGGGTGGAAACATTTTCCTTATTTGAGGTACTAGGTATATACTCCACTTTAGTCTTTCCTTTTTTTGAGGATCAAGGTTTTGAGGCCGCTTGATGAGCATTTTTATTTTTGGAACTGGAAGCACCAACTTCTCTATTATGTGGGATGAGGACATCTGTCACTGGTTTCATGGTGTTGTAGTTTTGAAAAGGGTTTGAGCCACTGAGAATGCTTATTTATTGCCCTTCAGATGGAAACTTGAGATATTGATGATAGGTAGATGCCACTTCTTGCATCTCATGTATCCTTGGTCTACCTAGGAGTATGTTGTAGGATAGATTAAAGTCAAGGACTTGACACACTACATTATTTTCAATCAGTCCCACTCTGATTGGTAAAACTACTAGTCCTCTAGAAGATCTCTCTACATCATCATATGCTTTGATAGTCATTTTTCTTTTTAAATCCATGGCATCTTCATATTAGCCTATTGCGCGAACCATTTTTAATGTACAAATATTTAATCATGCCCCTCCATCTATCAGAACTCGTCATACTCGATGTTTATAAATTAGGAATTAAATATGAAGGGGATTGTTATGAGGGTAATTTAAAGAAAAATGATCTCTGTTGGTTGTATTCCCAGTTCTAGTCTGTTTGCCAAATTTTTGTGGTCCTCATACTTGTTTCTTGCCTAGAAACAGAAGTCTCTCAGTTTATTTGTCATTTCCCTGTTGAAATCTTTAGGTTTTCAGGCCAGAATCCATGTAAAAAATACAAAGCCTCGAAACCCTAGGTCTTGTTTTATAGGAAAAAATGAGAAAAAACCCTAAGACATTTATCACTTCTATTTTGGCGTTACTTTTTTAGAATTCACTTAAGTCATGTGTTGAAAAGCTCGGTCACCTAGTCGCGTAATCTGGATGGCATATTCCTTTTTCTCTTGAGACTTGGTGATTAGCTTGTGTTGGGATGTCTCTCACAAAATTAGAATATTCCTTTAGCTTTTAGAGACTCGGTGGAGATCTTCATGTCACGTAGTCACTGAATGAGCAAACAGGTCAGCAGTTTGAGAAAGGGCCCACAGCTAAGTCGTGGTGTCGTGAGAAAAGATCAGCAGTTAGTGGTTCATCATGAGACTTGGAGATTTCTTTGTGTCGCATGCTCACTAGAGTGGTCTACAGTTAAGTAAACAGTACAAAGTTCAGGTCGCGTAGTCTTTAGAAAGAGTGGCGGTTAAGTGAAAGTTGCTGAGACTTCGTGACTAACCATATGCAGTTTGAGATGAAACACAGTCGGGTTGTCGCCGAATTAAAGTGCTGAGTCAGATTTCCATTCAGCAATGCAGAGATGAGTGATGAATGAGACACGTGTCCAAAGGTGAGTTGACTAAGGAGCTTGTCGCGTGGTCTCCAAATGGAAAAAAACTATTCAACGATTAAGAGACTAAGTATAAAGGGCTTTGTTGTCGCGTAGTCTCCAAAAAATCTAAGGGTATGATAGATTACTCAGTGATTCAGCAGAATCTGTTAGATGCAATTATTAAAGGATCCAATGGTGGTCACGATGTCTCTAAATGAAAGAGTCCAAAGGAAAAGGTACTTGCGAGTTGGAGATAAGGGTATGTTGCGTAGTCGCCAGATGAGCCGAAGGGTAAAAGGCTTGTCGCATTGTCTCTGAAGGATTTAACACTTAACATTGGTGTTTAGCGATTAGGTGACTAAGGGTAGTCGCAGGGTCTTGTAAAAGAAAGTAAACACTCAGTGACTAGGAGATAACTGTGAAAGCTAAAGATGATTTTTAGTCGCGGAGTCTCTGAATAAGATGTGAATTAGTTTTAACATCCAGCAACTTTGATTTGCACAGTCGCGTGATCGCCAAAAGTAACTTTAGTTAACCAAGATAGGGAAAGTTACATAGTCGCTGAGTCTCCAGAAGAATCAGGGGTTAAGGACTTGAGTCAGTGACAAGGAAATTATACACAATCGTGTAGTCGCTAGATATGAAATCATAAGAAAAGGCGGCAGTGGCTGACATGACAACATGAATCATTCAGCGTCCAATGAATAAGCTTGAATATTGATTACTATGTAGAAAAGGTAGCTGAGATGTATGATAGAGAGCCAATCACATAAATACATGTCATCTCCTTCAAATTTTATAAGGTTTTTCTGAGGATTCAGATATATGAATTTGATTTTCTGTCACACTCATAGAACTACGGCTAGGTTTTCAATTAATTCCACAGCATATTGAATTGAAGACATGAATTGATGATTTTTCAAATGATGAGCCGTGTACTTAGAATTGTTACCATAAAGAGCTGATTGAAAGTTCATTTTAACTTATCTTTCTTTCAGAATTTCAGAGCGAAGAAGTGCTAGGTATTCTGAGAAGAGAGAATAAATTAGAAAGTTGTAGAGTTTTCCATTGATTAAAAGGATTTGAATTTTTGAGAATTGTGCACAAGGGAGTAAAGTGAGTCTTGGAAAGAGATTTGTTTCATTATCGGTAAAGGAGAAGGGATTCAAACAAAAAAAAAACATTAGTAGAGTAGCTAGCGTAGCTTCAACTAGTGGGAGAAGTGAAGAGGCAGATGAGGAGGCAAAGGTAAAACAAAATTACTTTGATGAATTCCTCAGATTGCTTCCTGGTTCAACTCAGAACAAAAGAGCGAATGCTAATGTTCTTAGAGATGACTACTGCAACATAAGAGATGCTGATACTCTAAGAACAACAAGTTTTTCCCTCTTTACTTATTTTTATAAGAATTCTGATAAAGCCATCCCAGTATCAAACCCTTGGACCTGTGGCTTGGCTAGGTTAATTGTTCCTGATGTCTACATAGATGTAGATTTGTTCTTAGGCCTCACCAGTCATTATGATGTCTTGTCTAAGACAATTAAAAGGAATGATGGAACTGCCCTGCTCATCCTTAATAGAAATTCATTTATGCAAGCTTTTGGCTTGTATAGTACTATGTCTACCAGGATTAACATTACTAAGCAAGAACAGAGGTACAGTTTGAATCCTAGTATTGCTAGGGGATAGTTGCAGAAACATATGCTTAAGGAGGTGAGAAAATATCTTGATCCTATGTCTGGGACAAGCCCTTATTACTTCAAGGACTTGCATTTCTACATTAAGTACATTGCCTATGCCCTGTGTAGAGTGCTGGGGATAGATGGGGAAGTGGACACGAACAATGCCGGGATATTGATGACGGTGCTAGAATTACAGGAGGTGCATTCTAGCACCAGCTATGACTATATTCAACATATTATTGACAAGATGCATGAGGGATTTATAGTAATTCAGAAGAAGATGGAGGACCCTAAGGAGAAAGAACCCAAGTTCTTACACTATTCCATCCTCATGCATCTCCTATTGCATTTTAATTTTGTGATAATGGATGTAAGTAATTTAACCCCTAAGAGGTTTTATCAAGATGGACCTAATACTATCCAGTTTTGGGTAAAGATTTAGAATTATACATCTAGGGATTGTGATTACTGTGCATTTCAGAATTGGATTGTGTATCCAATAGTACAGAGCCTGGGCATCAGGAGGACAAGGATCCTAATTAAGGTTATGCAACTGCTAAGGCCTAGTGAATATTTGGATAAATGGGAGGGAGACCATAATTAGGGAGATTTCTTCTTAGAAGAGAACTATACCATAATAAGGGTATATGGATGTATACATCCACCTCATATCTTGCCTTACCATGTGCCAAAAAGAGTAGCCACCATGGAATTTATATGGCAATTATTATTAACAGATAATGAGCACTTTGCACCACACAGGAAGGGGACCTTAACCCCTAGACAGTTCAAAATTTCAAATTTTACTATTGGCAAAGGTGCCATTGATTCAGTCATCCAATGGTTGGAAAGTTGCAAAATGGGGGCAGCTTCATATAGATACATTTATCCTGAAGGCTTCATGGTAGGAGTCAGAAAATTATATACTCCCACAATCCCCAATACAAATGTCCATTGTGAATGTATTAAAGAGGATGCAACAAGAAATATTCTTGATGAAGATGAGATCAAGACAAGGAGAACAAGGATTCAGGAGTTGCTGAACCTTGAAAGACAAATCAAAAGAAATGGGTTAGCTTTCAGAGGTTTTTACCCTAATCTGCCATATTTTGACAGGATAAAAGCCATGATCAATAATTATTATGTGCTTAGTGAACAAGTTGAGACTGTTCTTGATAAGAAAGGTGTCCAGGGCCCAGATCATTTAGAATCTAAATATGATAGCAGTAGTGATAGTGATTATGCCTGTCCTACTAGATATGTTCAACCTCAGTAGGATGTTGTTGAGATACCACAGTTGTAGGGAGTTGAGGGCCACATTGTTGACTTAACAGTGGCCAAACAACCTGATGATGTAGAAGAGCCTTTGGCCAAAAGGCAAAAAATGAAAGTAGGCCAGCCTTCAGTTGAGAAGCAAGAAAAGAAAAAAGATAAAGCAAGTGCCCTAGTGCCTCGAAATAGGTTATATGACCATAACCTAAGAAAATTGAGTAGGCAAGGAAAGAAAAAATAGCCTGATATGGAGGAGAAGGTGGAATTGCCTCTTAAGGCTTGTGTTGATAAAAGGCTGATACATCAACAAAAGTTTTTGAATGATGATAACTTTGTCAAGAATGAGGAGTTTAAAGACTTCCTAAGGTGGTACAAGAAAGAGAAAATTAGAGCTCAGTTGACTATTGATGGGGAAGAGACAATAAAAAATGAGGCCCTAGTGGCCCTACAATCATATGACCCAGACACTGAGGACATCTCGCCTGATGAGGCTAGAAAAATGGTATTGAGTAGTGGCATGTTATTGGCTGAGGGTTGGGACTTGGCATCTGCTTTCATAATTAATCAGATAAGGAAGCAGCCTAATCTAAAGATGGCCAGTGAGGTACAAATGGGAGATGTGATCAAAGGATTTGGGTATAGCCCAAAGTCTCAATCTTTTGCAATGTGGATCCTTTACCCAAAGGATCAGAAACTTCAGCTGGTAAACATTCAAGAAAACATGGTAGGCAACCAAATGGTATGGTCAGTGCAGAATACAGGGGATTTGGAAATATCCCAAATCATGACACATTGGGCACACTTAAATGAAGACAAAACTAAATAGCTATCTGATAAGTGTAGCACATTGATAGAAGAAACAATTTCATTGGCCAAAGACCAAGAATTGTGCCACATCAAAATACACCAGCAAGGACAGGTGATTGAAAGATTATTGAAGGAATTAGAAGAGAAGCCTGAGATGGTATATGTGCCTGCTCCACAACCTTTGCAAATTGAAGATAAGGCAAAATCAGAAGAAGTGTTTGAAAAGGATGATATAGGAGAAAAGAAGAATGAAATTGCCTTGAGTGGATTAAGGGGCATTCTACAACATAGGATTGAAGTCTTGAAGGATAAGACTAATGTTGTCCTTAATGCTTATAATAAATTGCTAGCTTTGCATATAGAGGTAATTGGGGTATCTTGCTATTTTGAACCCCTATTTTACCAAATGGTCTACCAGGGTGCAGTTGTTTGAAAATCTTGCATCTTTGCAAACCCTAAGATCAGATTTGCTTGAGATAGTTACAGAGGTGGAAGATGAGACCAAAAAGGTCAATGTTGCTCTCTCATTATTCAAGGGAAAATTAAATCAAATAGAGATTAAATTAAGTCTCTTTTCTGCAGATTTTAATAGATTTATTCCTTCCCTAAGAGGTGAAGATGATCAGGTAAAGGCCTTAGATGCCTGGAGGAATGAGTTTGACAGCAAAATGCCTAATAATGAGGCATTTATTGTGGAATCAGATTTGGATGTTGAATGATTCAATAGGATATTAGATGAAGCCTTTAAGGAAGAAACTGAAATTAATAAGTTTTTAATAGATGTTAAGGGCATTACTGATGTTAGATGGGAGCGACAAAAGGCACAAGTACAGGGTACTCAAGACTTCAAGAGGCCAACAGATGATGAAGTGACAGCATGGGAGCTGATGACCAGGCCAAAGAAGAAGAAGACTGTAATTGAAGAGGAAATTCTAGATGAGGAGTAGAAGGGAACACTTGGCTCCTGACCAATGAACACAGGGAGGTTAGCTATAAATAGAGATGAGTGTAGGTTAGCTTGTAATGGTAGTCACTCAGTCTTAATGTAACCATCAGAAGCTATCCTGAACATTGTCAGACAAGTGCGCTGGATTCCAAAAGAGACAAAGAACATCATATCTACATCCTCTATTTTTGTCCTCCCACCGCTTCTAAATTCTCTTATTTTATCTTTTTCTGTTCTTTTAGGGTTAGGTTCCTTAAACCATCTGAAGCTTGTTGCATCCTAAAATAAAGGATTCCAAGATGGTTCAGGACCTATATATAGGACCAAAGTTGTAATTAAAAAAAAGGATGGGAATATAATTGAAGACAGACCTTTTGATTTATGTCTGTGTTTTGAGCTTTTAAGCCTTTATATGTACTTGAAGCAGAATATATGAATAAAAATACAGTGCAATTTTATTCTACATTGTTGTTGTCTCTTTGCTTATTGTATGCACTCTTTTATGTTTAATTTGTAAGGCATATTAAACATATTGGCTATAAGGTAGCTATTTAATTATTTGCAAGCTTGTTCTAAGGGGAGAATTAAATTTTGTGAGTAGTTTTAGAGAGTACTACAAGAACTAAGGATTTGATACAATATTGTAGAAGTGACAGGATAAGTTTGCAAGGCATTTTTATCTGAGTTGTATGTAGGTTTTAAGGCATCCTATAGTATTCATGTTCATACTTTTCTATGGATTTACATCTTTTGACTCTATTACCCAAAGATAGGCACTGGTCTAAAGTTTGTCAATTGATTCATCATCATCCAAGCATTAAAAACTATTTAAATCAATCATTTTCAGAGTATTTTGGTATAATCAATTGTGTACTTGAAGGTCATAGTTGAAGCTTGTTGATTTCTTGAAGAGTAAATCAAATAGGTTATTCCTCCTAAATTCACAAGAATTGCAAAAGGAAATAAGAATGTATGTCTTAATCATGTTGCTGTCTATTATCATCAAGATATTGATTTTGATTTTCAAGCTTATCCTCAGAATAATCATAGTCATCTGTATTTTCATAAACATGTCCATCTAAAAAAGATCATTCAGCACATAAAGTTCAATCCACTCTAAAGATACTGTTAAGATAGTAATCATTCATAGGTAAAACCTGCCTGAGTCAGTGGATCTCAAAAAGAAGGAGGTGGTAATAGGTATCCCCAATGTTATCAAGAACCTCATCAATTAGTGTTTTTCCCTTGCTTGAGTCATAGTGTCAAAAGGGATTAGGGGTCATAGAGTTGTTTAAGATTTCAAGTATCTTTCAGAGGCCTAGCAAGAAAAAACACTAACAAATTGGCTACTCTACTGGGGAATTTAGAGATTGTAAAGTCTAGTTGACAAGTTTCAGAATATCTCTAGTAGTCAGAGGTCTCTAGAGTTTCAAAGATTATAAATTTTACAAATCATACCAGTGGTTGTAGCCAGATTTCTCATTTTAATAAGTATTCATTTTATCCCAAGTGATTGGGTGGCAACTCTAAAGGAAAATCTCTGAGATTAGTGCAAAGTGAGTGAATATCTTTCAAATAATGAATACTAGGTCAAGAATGAGAATAGATCCTGAGAAAGTATTATACGGTGGACTTCCATCATCTTCAAGGATGGAGATGTCCTGGAGAAAAAAGAAAGATCCAATCAACATGGATGAGACCCCATCGAGAGGTAGAGAGGGTAATAGAAGAGAAGTAAATGTTGGTCAGCAGTCTCATGAAGTGAATACTTCAGAATATGAAGAAGCAGCTGAGAGAGCATTGGAAACACCCATTGTCACCTCTACTTCAAGTGAAAGACAAGAGGCTAGCACTTCTAATTCAGATTCAGAAGATGCTCCTTCTGATATGTTTCCCAATGAAGAGAAGTTCATTTTGAAACAGCTAGCCTTGGTTCAGCAAATGAAGAAAGAAAGAGAAATGAGAAAGAAAAAGAGTGACCCTAAGAATGTGGATAAGAACAAAAGAAATTCTTCAAAGCATAAAAGTATAAAAGATACTGAGAGATCTTAGAGGGACCAAGAAATATCAGTCACTCATAAGGCTCCTATTTCACAAAAGGATAAAGGAAAGCAAAAGATGAGTGAAAGTGGGAATCAAGTTCCTAGGTTTCAAAATCCTTTAACTGAACAAATGTCCAAGTTGGACATTGATTTAGAAAAATTAAGAGTTGAAAAAGAAAATATGGAAAAAATGTTAGAGAAGGCTCAGATGGAGGCTTCCACTATTGAAATGAAGAAAAAGATAGATTTTTTATAGTCCTCAAAGTATGTTTATACTGGACCAGAAAATGTTACTGCTACTAAAACAAAGGCCACTTCTGCTAAGGAGGATGATAACTTTCAAAGAAAACCATTGCACACCGAAAGGTACAAAAAATTTAATTTTTTTGGTATACCTGGATACCCTAATGCTTTTCCTAAGGATGTAGGAGATATATGAGAAAAAATTCCTAAATTCTCAGGTAATAATATTATATCTTGTGAAACACATCTTAGAAAATTCATTAATTTTGTTGATGATCTAAATGTCACTCATGAGGATATATTGATGAAATTGTTTGTTCAGTCCTTAGTTGAAGATGCAAGAGAGTGGTTTAGAAGCCTATCTAATGGATCTATGGTTTCAATGGATGAGTTGATTGAGTTGTTTAAAGATCAATATGGAGACAAAACAAATAAAAGATTTTTCTTGAATGAATTCAATAATATAAAAAAGAACTACAATGAGGAAGTCAGAGTTCAATACCAGATTTCAAAGAGCTATGCACAAATTATTTCAGAAGATAAGGCTGGATGAAGAGGTATGTTTAGCAACCTATTTGAACGCTTTTGATTCTAAAATGGGATATGCTCTTAGGGACAAAAATCCTAGAACCCTTAATGATGCTTATAAAATAGCAGTCAATATTGAGATGAATAGAAGGGTATCTGGTAAATTAAATAGGAGGGATGATTCAAGATTTAGCAGGAGTAATCTGAAAGAACCAGAGTACAAAGAGTATAAAGCTCCCCAAAATAATAGACCCTCTTATAATGCTACCTATAATCCTCAGAATAGGATGCAAAACCATCCTTATGGGACTCAATTCAAGGATGGAAAGTCGGTTGCTATACTTAGAAAAGATAAAATAGACAACAGAACTCCAGACCCTCTTCACAAAAACTCTGTTCATTTTTGCAATGATGATATTTGGTGTGAAGCATGTGAGGCCCCTCATAACCCTGATTTATGTATAGTTTCTCTAGACTTGAGAGTAGGTAAAGAACAGGGGAACGATGATGGTGAACAGTGTAATCATAGTATGACCAATACCTATTCATGCCATGACATAGATTTAGATAATGAAGAGGAAAATCATGATTATCATATTTCACAAACAAGGATGGAAATTCATCATCAACAGATCTTATCTGATAGTGAAACTGAGGAAAGTGATGATGATATAAGATGCTATGCCCAAGATAATCAAGATGTTCCACTCATCATAAAAGCTTCAGATGAAGAGAAGGCTAGAATCACTGCAGAGCTAGTGAATAAGGCTAGAAGTAATTACCACTTAAGGAACAGGGTGGTAGGTGGTGTTGGTAGCCAATCCTCGGGTGTCTTTATAAAGGAAAATAAAACAGATGCTAAATATGTGCAGAAAAAAGATGGACCTAGTGAAAATGTAAATAAACATAAGGTCAAGGTTATTACAAAAGCCATAGAGCCAAATGTTGTACAAAAGGAAGAGCTAAAAACACAAGAAGAAATTATTCATGTTCAGAAGATAGAAAACAAAAAGTTAAAAGAGTCAGTTCTAAGAGAACACAATGAAGAAAATGAAATCATTATTGACAAATCAAAATTTTTAGATATGAGATACACTCCAGTAGATATGGGTCAATGTTTGTCCCAGATGACAGTTAAGGTTCCATTTCTGGAAATGATGAGGATCAAAGAACATAAGGAAAAAGTAATGTCATTATTAAACAGTGTACCCACAATAAAGGTTTAGATTTCAGTAGATGTTTCCAAGAAGCCAAATACCAAGGAAAATGAAGTAGAGGTGTTGACATCTGAAATTCCTCAAATATTCTTGAATGCAACTTCTTCTCCAAAAGTCGTTGACCCATTTTTTGTTTCATTGATAATTAATGATAAAATGCTCAAGAATTGTATGATTGATTCAGGAGCCTCAAATACAGTTATGCCAATTGAGATCATGAGGGCAATGGGACTACAAGTTGATACACCTTATGGGAGATGCAGAGCTATGGATTCTAGAGAGGTCCATGTAATTGGTACCATTGAGGATATGCCTTATAGACTAGCAGTTTGCCCTGATGTAGTGATGACTATGAATGTTCTTGTGGTTGACATACCACCTCATTATGGCATGTTGTTATCAAGAAAATGGAGTGCTTCAATGGGAGGTAGTATA
>MU223776.1:41804-52290 GCA_018584345.1 Thuja plicata
CCTGAAGGCTTCATGGCAGGAGTTAGAAAATTATATACCTCCACAATCCCCAATACAAATGTCCATTGTGAATGTATTGAAGAGGATGCAACAAGAAATATTCTTGATGAAGATGAGATCAAGACAAGGAGAACAAGCATTCAGGAGTTGCTAAACCTTGAAAGACAAATCAAAAGAAATGGGTTAGATTTTGGAGGTTTTTACCCTAATATTCCATATTTTGACAGGATAAAAGCCATGATTGATAATTATTATGTGCTTAGTGAACAAGTTGAGACTGTTCTTGATAAGAAAGGTGCCTAGGGGCTAGATCATTCAGAATTAGAATATGATAGCAGTAGTGATAGTGATTATGTCTGTCCTACTAGATATGTTCAACCTCAACAGGATGTTGTTGAGATACCACAGTTGCAGGGAGCTGAGGGCCACATTGTTGACTTAACAGTGGCCACACAACCTGATGATGTAGAAGAGCCTTTGGCCAAAAGGCAGAAAATGGAAGTAGGCCAGCCTTTAGTTGAGAAGCAAGAAAAGAAAAAAGATAAAGAAAGTGCCCTAGTGCTTGGAAATAGGTTATATGACCATAACCTAAGAAAATTGATTAGGAAAGGCAAGAGAAAATAGCCTGATATGGAGGAGAAGGTGGAATTGCCTCTTAAGGCTTGTGTTGATGAAAGGTTGATACATCAACAACAGTTTTTGAATGATGATAACTTTGTCAAGACTGAGGAGTTTAAAGACTTCCTAAGGTGGTACAAGAAAGAGAAAATTAGAGCTCAGTTGACTATTGATGGGGAAGAGACAATAACAAATGAGGCCCTAGTGGCCCTAAAATCATATAACCCAGACACTGAGGACATCTCACCTGATGAGGCTAGAAAAATGGTATTGAGTAGTGGCATGTTTTTGGATGAGGGTTGGGACTTGGCATCTTCTTTCATAATTAATTAGATAAGAAAGTAGCCTGATCTGAAGATGGCCAGTGAGGTACAAATGGGAGATGTGATCAAAGGATTTGGGTATAGCCCAAAGTCTCAAGCCTTTGCAATGTGGAGCCTTTACCCAAAGGATTAGAAACCTCAGCTGTTAAACATTCAAGAAAACATGGTAGGCAACCAAATGGTATGGTCAGTGCAGAATATAAGGGATTTGGAAATATGCCAAATCATGACACATTGGGCACACTTAAATGAAGATAAAACTAAACAGTTATCTGATAAGTTTAGCACATTGATAGAAGAAACAAGTGCATTGGCTAAATACCGAGAATTGTGCCACATCAAAATACACCAGCAAGGATAGGTGATTGAAAGATTATTGAAGGAATTAGAAGAGAAGCCTGAGATGGTATATGTGTCTGCAGCACAACCTTTTCAAATTGAAGATAAGGCAAAATTAGAAGAAGTGGTTGAAAAGGATGATATAGGAGAAAAGAAGAATGAAATTTCCTTGAGTGCATTAAGGGGCATTCTAAAACATAGGATTGAAGTCTTGAAGGATAAGACTGATGTTTCCCTTAATTCTTATAATAAATTGCCACCTTTGCATACAGAGGTAATGGGGTATCTTTCTATTTTGAACCCCTATTTTACCAAATGGTCTACCAGGGTGCAGTTGTTTGAAAAGCTTGCATCTTTGCAAACCCTAAGATCAGATTTTCCTAAGATAGTAATAGAGGTGGAAGATGAGATCAAAAAGGTCAATGTTGCTCTCTCATTCTTCAAGGGCAAATTAAATCAAATAAAGATTAAATTAAGTCTCTTTTCTGCATATTTTAATAGATTTATTCCTTCCCTAAGAGGTGAAGATGATCAGGTAAAGGCCTTAGATGTCTGGAGGAATGAGTTTGACAACAAAATGCCTAATAATGAGGCATTTATTATGGGATCAGATTTGGATGTTGAATGATTCAATAAGATATTAGATGAAGCCTTTAAGGCATAAACTAACATTAATAAGTTTTTAATAGATGTTAAGGGCATTACTGATGTTAGATGGGAGCAACAAAAGGCACAAGTACAGGGTACTCAAGACTTCAAGTGGCCAAAAAATGATGAAGTGACAGCATGGGAGCTGATGACTAGGCCAAAGAAGAAGAAGACTATAATTGAATAGGAAATTATAGATGAGGAGTAGAAGGGAACACTTGGCGCCTGATCAATGAGCACAAGGAGGTTAGCTATAAATAGAGATGAGTGTAGGTTAGCTTGTAATGGTAGTCACTCAGTCTTAATGTAACCATCAGAAGCTGTCCTGAACATTGTCAGACAAAGGTGCCGGATTCCAGAAGAGACAAAGAATATTAGATCTACATCCTCTATTTTTGTCCTCCCACCGCTTCTAAATTCTCTTATTTTGTCTTTTTCTGTTCTTTTAGTGTTAGGTTCCTTAAACCATCCGAAGCTTGTTGCATCCTAAAATAAAGGATTCCAAGATGGTTAAGGACCTATATATAGGACCAAAGTTGTAATTAAAAAAAAGGATGGGAATATAATTGAAGACAAACCTTTTGATTTATGTCTGTGTTTTGAGATTTTAAGCCTTTATATGTACTTGAAGCAGAATATATGAATAAAAATACAGTGCAATTTTATTCTACATTGTTGTTGTCTCTTTTCTTATTGTATGCACTCTTTTATGTTTAATTTGTAAGGCATATTAAACATATTGGCTATAAGGTAGCTATTTAATTATTTGCAAGCTTCTTTTAAGGGGAGAATTAAATTTTGTGAGTAGTTTCAGAGAGTACTACAACAACTGAGGATTTGATAGAATATTGTAGAAGTGATAGGATAGGTTTGCAAGGCATTTTTATCTGAGTTGTATGTAGGTTGTAAGGCATCCTACAGTATTCCTGTTCATACTTTTCTATGGATTTACATCTTTTGACTCTATTACCCAAAGATAGGCACTGGTCTAAAGTTTGTCAAGTGATTCATCATCATCCAAGCATTAAAAACTATTTAAATCAATCATTTTCAGAGTATTTTGGTAAAAAAAATAGTTTACTTGAAGGTCATAGTTGAAGCTTGTTAATTTCTTGAAGAGTAAATCAAATAGGTTATTCCTCCTAAATTCACAAGAATTGCATAAGGAAATAAGAATGTATTTCTTAATCATGTTGCTGTCTGTTATCATCAAGATATTGATTTGGATTGTCAAGATTATCCTCAGAATAATCATAGTCATCTGTATTGTCATAGACATGTCCATCTAAAATAGAGCATTCAGCACATAAAGTTCAATCCACTCTAAAGATACCGTTAAGACAATAATCATTGATAGGTAAAACCTGCCCGAGTCAGTGGATCTCAAAAAGAAGGAGGTGGTAATAGGTATCCCCAGTGTTATCAAGAACCTCATCAATTAGTGTTTTTCCCTTGCTTGAGTCATAGTGTCAAAAGGCATTAGGGGGTCATAGAGTTTTTTAAGATTTCAAGTATCTTTCAGAGGCCTAGCAAGAAAAAACACTAACAATCTCCTTTAGAAAATGAGAGATAATGAGGTGAGTTTAAATGTCCCACCATGGTCTAGAATTGATCAACACCCAAATTTTTAGGTACATTCATTTCCAATAGAGATTTTTCTAGGATATCCTTGTGTGTTGGTGAGAGTTTTAATAGCTCTAAAATAGAGATATGTGTGGGGGTTTTGTGTAATAGATCTATGATATCATATTTTTGTTGAGTGGATGTAGTCCTGGAAGTTGCCCATTTCAGCATATTTTTTGTTAGAAAATTCTTTCTTGGGTTTATCTTTGATCACAATCACATTAAATCTTTCATCAAAAATAGAAAGATTATTGATAGTATTGTCGTATGAATGGGAAAAATTAGCTTTGTTTCCATGATTTAATTTTGAATATTCTCCTTTTTCATGGCTCATGAAAGGAGTTTTGAAGGTTGTGTGTTCTTTATTTTTTTTATGGCCATCAACGGTAATAACTTCATTATCAATCAAATCTTGGATAGTATGCTTTAGTTTCATGTAATCATTTGACTTGTGACCTTTATTCGTATGATAGTCACAATAATGAGATTATTTCCACCATGGGGGCTTAAATCTTGGTTCAAATTATCTGGCCTTAGGTAATTTAATTATGTTGTTATCCATAATCTTTTTCAGTGATGTCAAGGGGTTCTCCCAAAGGTGTAAATTTTCTCCTAGGCGGATTTGAGAAAAATTTTGACTTATCCTTATTACTTTGAGATGTGCTTCCTGATTGATTATAGTTCTTGACTGGAGGGTTTGAAAAATTGAAGAGGGGTTTTAAAGTCTTCACATTATCATTATCTACAACCCCATCATTGGTAACATGTTTGTTTCTTTTCCAAAATTTGGGCTTCTCATTGTTTTTGTTATTGTTTTGATTGCTAGTAGATCTTTTAGTGTCCTTGTAAAGTTTCAATTCATTATTTCTGACTAAAGCATCCTCAATGGAAATAATATTTTCTATCAATTTGTCAAAAGAGACAGGACATTGCGACTGGATTCTAAAGTTCATTTTTCGATTCAAGGTGTTTATAAAGATAGCCATCTTTTCCTTTTCTGGATAGTGCGTAGATACTTAGAAAAGAGTTTCCTCCATCGATGTAAGTATGTCAAGAAAGCTTCACCTTCATTTTTTCTATCATTGCAAAGATCTAACATTTTTATCTCATGTTCAATGTTGTAGGAATATTGACTAACAAATTTGCTAACAATTTCCTCAAACGTTCTGATTCCAGGTGGTAATTTGGAGAACCATTCCATTGCTTGGCCACATAAACTTCATGGAAATTGTTGCATTAAATATGTGGGTTCATGGCTAAATTCCATGCTAAGGGTATAAAATTCTCTGATATGGTCTTGGGGATCTATTGTACCCATATATTTGTCAAATTTAGTTAATTCTACATTTGGTGGAAAGGGTATCATATTTAAAGACTTGTCAAACGAATAAGGGGAAATGCTTTCTAAAGTGTATTTCTTGTGTGAAGTCCCTCTTATGATGTCCTCAAGTTGTTGTTTGAGGGTTGGATGTGTCTATTTAAGACTCCTATAGGATTTACCTCATCCTCACTTTGTTGGAGTGTTGAGACATCATAATCATGAGGAAGCTTGACCCCTTGTTGTGCTAGAGTCATGAAATATCTCTCTTTATTTGTTTCAATCACTCGCTCCATAAGCCTTTGAAAGCCTGTATTTTGTAATGCTTCTTGTACTCTTTCATCCATAAGTTATTCCTCTTCTTCATTATGAGCATCATTGTTATGGTTGTTGTTGTTTTTGTTATTGTTTTTGTTGTCGTTGTTATTGTTCCTATCCTGGTCATTCTCCTCTTGATTCATATTGAGAGAGTTTTGTGAATCAATTGGTTGGGTTGAGTCAACTTGCTGTGATGGGTCACAAGATGTTCTTGCTGCTATAGTAGTTTCTATGTTAGGATTAGGAATAGTTGTGAATTTATAAGATATTTTTCTTACAGGAATGAAACTATTATTGAATCACTTTCAAGTTACAAGTCAATTGTGATTAAGCTTTGAAAACTGAGGATAAACAAATGTTCCAATTGTATTCGATGGTTGCAGATGAGGTGTGTCTAAATAGAGTCTAGATAGAAAAAGATGCATCCCTACGATGAAGACTCTTGACTAACTTTGATCTCTTGGGTTCTAGGAGAAAGGATTTGTTATTCCCTTGATGTTGAAATTTCCAAGATCAAGAATCAATGTTGATTTGACGACACCTTCAAGTTGATTGTTTGAGATGATTAGTAATTTGTTATCCAAAATGTTTTGCTGAATTATGACTTTTTACTCTAAATTTGTTTGATAGCTCCAAGGTTTCTTTGTTTTCTCAATTTTGGATGATTTTTTGCAGCATGACTCTAAAATAGAAAGATGATTATGCAATTTTCCTTAAACACCTAAGGATTCAAACAACATGTGCTCAAAGAATTCAAGTTGATAATCCGTTGGGAAAAAGTAGGATTTTTGCAAACACACATTTTTCAGGTTGTTGATGATGGATGATTTCTCAGTTTTACTTTCAAGCACAACACACACATCAAACACTTGTTTTTGTCTTAGATTTATACAACAAAGAGTGTATGTTTTTGAACCATTTCCACTGGTATAACACAATAAATACACTTCAAGCGGTCTACCTAAGGAAATTTTTTCTTTAATGTATCATTCATAGGCTCATGAACTCAAAATTAACCAAACTTGATGTCTTGAACCCTTGTGCACTATGTCCCCCTTAGAAAATAGGTAAGCCACATGCGAAGATGATGGGAAAATTATACACTTGATAAGGCCTTCAAGGTGTAAGGGAAGTATTTTTGGTAATCACCTCCAAAAATACTTTTTCCAAACAACTGGTGGAACACTTATGATGAGTACTTGCATGGGAGGACGCAATCCCCTTGCACCATAACTGATACACCACTGATAAATGGGTAGGTTTTCTATCTATAAAGGTTGTAGTATGATCCCATTCAGAAAAACTTGAGTATAAGATCCATTACAGAGGCTTCTCACCTACATAAAAACACAGTTTTGCGCAATCTCAAAGGATTACTAAAAGAGGGCTATTCTCAAGATATTTTTGTCAATCACCCCATTAAGGATGAACACATATTATTTTATAGTAGGGTGGAATGGCATGGATTTTGGCTGTATCCCACTTGGGTTGTTCCCTCTCACCGACATCGTTAAGGAAAATCTTGGGAGTTGGGCTCGTTAAGGATTAAATGAATTATTGAAATGAAGATTAGATTTTGAGTGGGTCTGGTATTTTGGTCACCTAGTTAAGTGGAGATCATATCCCTACCAAACTAAATATTCAATCTTATCACATACATGAAATTAATTATGTGACCTTTTTCTAACTAAGGGGACTTTGGTGGTCTGGTATTTTGATCACCCAATTAAGGGGAGAGCATATCCCTATCAACTTGGTCCACAAAAAATGAAGGTCCCTAATGAATCTATGTTTTCAAATGAGAGCATATTCTTTTCAAATGAATTTGCCACACATGAGATAGGAAAGTTTAGAATGTGCCCTTTTTAGCATTTTTAGCAAGTTTTTTTTGTTTCTTTATGTTTTTTCTCTTTTCAATGCTACCAAGGTTATGATCAAAGGTTAGTATCCCACGATTAGAAAAATCAAATAAATCAAATGACCAATGATTTATTCAAAATGAGTATTTATGTCAACCCCTAAGTTATATTTTTCTTGATATAGATTTATAATGTGTGCATAAAATTCATAAGCTTTACCTTCCTCTTGTGGTATTTTAATTGATTTGGCCCACTTGAGCTTAAAATCATATGCAAGAATTTTCTTCAACACTTTCCTTAACTTGAAACTGGGAATCCTCCTAAAAACTTTCTTAAATTTCATGGTAGATTAGTTATCAATATGTTCTATCCATCAAAATCTAAAGACACAATTCAATAAACATCAACCATAATAAGGTTCAGTCCTAAAGTAAGGACCTGACATAAGAACTCGGATGTTTAGGAAAACGTTATACTTCAATTCATAAGCTTGGAGAATAGAAATATATTTGTTAATACTCTCTCTTTATTATTCAACTCGAATTTGTTCACTAATATTCTTTTGATGTGCTTGATGTGCTTGATGTTCTTGATGTGCAATCTTTCTCTTCAAAGCTTTCCTTTTGCGAAATCTAGGAATGCGACGCACTACTTTCTTCAGTTTGGATAAACCAGACATTCCTGCATCATAACACCGATCAAGATCTCAAATTAACTTTTTGTGAACCAAATAAGAAGCATTGAAATAAAAATCAGAAGAGCTGAAAAAAAGTTAATAAGCATTGTAAGAAAGTGTAGAAGCACTGCAGAAAAGTGTAGGCGATGAAAAAAGAGGTGTAGGTGTTGGAAAATAGTGTGTAGGTGTTGTTTTATAGTGTGTAGGAATTTTTTTACATTGTGAAGGCACTGGAAGAAAGTGTAGAGGTGTTGAAAGGCAGTGCAATTTGGTCATCCATGGGCATAGGCATTGTTTCACATGGCATAGCCACTATTTTACCGTGCATAGGTGCTATTCTAGTCATCCAGACCTGCAAATCTAAATTTTGCATCATAGATCACTCAAAGTTGTTAGAAATGATTAGTAAAGGCAATAATCCCCATGGTGGGTGCCAAAATTTTATGTTGTCATTATGGGGTTAGTTTAAAAACAAAATAATAACATCATACCCATGAAACATTAGATCAAAAACCATGTTTAACATCAAAATGAAGAAATGATAAATGATTTTCAAGAACGTCTCATGGTTCTCTATCTCTGAGGACCCTAGTTTTGATCTTTTTGATGGCTCTCACTAAGAACATTAGATAAAAATGAGGATGACAACTCAAAGAACAAGGGATGCTTAATGTTAAATGCATAAAATGAGTTATTTAAGAGTGATGATAATGCAAGCTAGAATGATGTTAATCTAATATGATGAATGATGCAAGATGAGAAACCATCCTAAAATAAAATGATATTAGCTATGAGCATGAGATTTATTCTAAAAATGCAAGAACACTAATACTATCAACATTATATCAATATGCATAAGAATGCAAAGAGTGAAACTTAGTATCAATAACATTATGCCAAAGTGCTCAAAGAATGGATCCAAAGATAGTGGACCATCAAGCACTACTAAAATGAAGCTTTAATGTAAATGAGAGCATTATGACACTACAATGTGAGATCTTATGAAAGCATGATAAAATTAAAATACGAGATGATATGAAACTAAGAAAAAACTAGCATAGTAACATTACAACAATGGATGATCCAAATGCTTGGAAGGAATGATCTATTTATCAAGTTTTTGAGAGCCTTGGTGATGTGGATCTTAAGTGGATGTCACATAGGTGACATGTAATCCAAATAGGAGGAAAATAGAGAGAGAGAGAGAGAGAGAGAGAGAGAGAGAGAGAGAGAGAGAGAGAGAGAGATTATCACATGTTAGAGCAACTTGTGATGTGATGGATCAAGTGGGATGTGATGGGTCAAAGGTACCCATGTAAGAGTAAAGGGCCAATGAAACACTTTTAAAAAGTGTAAGAGGTGTAAGAAGGAATGTAAGAGTTCCTTGTTTAGACAAATTTAGCATTTGTTGAGTAGGTGAATTTTGGGAAGGTTTCTCACATGTGTGCGAGCAACCAATTAGTGCTAATAGCTGAGGGATTACCTTTTTAAGGGGTTAATCAAGGATTTATACAAGTGGGTAGGCTTAGTGGGATGAGGGTGATGGGTGTAGGATAGGGTCTAGTCTAGCTTTAATTAAATTAAATCATGGATTAGGATTAAATTAAGTTTAATTAATTTAATCATAGATTTAGAAGAAAAAGGAAATGGGGGAATTTAAATAAATAGAATTTATTTAAAGAGGTGACTTTATGGAGGAAGATGTATTAAGTTAAATTTAACAAATTAGGGGAATTTGAAAGAATCTGAAGAATTGGTTAGGAATATGAATTACATAATTAAATATTTGAATTTAATTATATAATAGAATACTTAGGACATTAATTAAATAGATAGTATTTAATTAGTAAATGCATTTGGACCAATTTTAAGTGTATACAATAGGCAGGGAAGGTAATATTCTCAACAAGAAACTCACATTGTGAACTATGTTCAGGCATAGATATCAGAGATTCAATGGTAGCCATGGCGTCAACTTCATTATTATTTGTTCTCAGGATCTGTTGGAAGTCATTTTTGTGAAATGTTGTTTCAGGTCTTTAGCCATTTGGAATTATGGGATTATTTTATCATCCTTTGTTTGGTATTCATCATTAACTTTCTTGATAACCAACTGAGAGTCACTAGGGACAAGTAGGTTGAAGATTTTCCATTAGATAGCTTGGCGAAGTATTGTCACCAAGGCTTCGTATTCTACAATATTGTTTGTGCATAAAAATTGAAACTTATAAGATTTAGGGATGAGATCCCCTTGAGGTGTGATGAAAAAAATTCCTACCCCTGATCCTTTCTATGTAAAAGATCCATCGAAATAAAGTTTTCATTGTATTCTTGGGGTGACAGTCAGAATGGATTCATCTAGAAAATATGTGATGATAGGATTGTTAGGGATTTTTCTTGTATGAACCACAATGCTTGAAATGTCTATTTGAACACTGTGACTTCTAATAATGATTCAGAGACAAGAAAAGCCTAATTGCTAAGGACTGGATAAGGTCCTTCTTCATTTTTGAGCTCCACAAATACTCAGGCAGGTTTTACCTCTTAAGATTACTGTTTACACAATATTTGTTGATGTGGAAACTGATTTTCTATGTATCTTTATTGAACCAACCTATGAATTATCTTGCAAATAAACAAGCATAACTAGATGCAAGATATAACCATACAAACCATAGTTATAAGCATAACAACAATCAGTGATACAAGGATTCTCATCCTTCTTCCTTTTCTTTATAGGAGGGATAACCTAATGGATTCACTC
>MU223776.1:56457-72928 GCA_018584345.1 Thuja plicata
ACCTAGCCAGACCACATGTCCAAGGGTTTGAAACAGGGATGGGCTTATCAAAATTCTTATAGAAATATGTGAAAAGAGAGTAACCTGTTGTGCCCGGGGTCACAGCATCCCAAATATTTTTGTACTCATCTAGGACACTAGCATCGGCCTTCTTATTCTATGTTGAACCTGGCAGAAGATGGAGAAACTCATCAGAGTAACTCAGTTTTTCTTTCTGTTCCTCTCCACTGCCTCCACTTGTTGAAGCGACACTCACAGCTCTGCTCATATCTGCAACACCTTGAATCTTCTTTTCTCTTACCAATATTGAAACAAATCTATCTCCAATATCAGCCATTTGTTCTGTGCACAATCTTCTACAATTTTAGAAATCTCTGATCACCTTGGATACACTGCAACTGCTCAAAACATCACTCTCCTGAAAATTAGAAACTTGGCTATGAAAACTTGAAAGCACGGTGAAAGAGAATGAATGCACTTATCAACTCCTTATAGCCGTCATTCAGAGTACACAACTCATAATTCAGAAACATCAGTTCTGCCATTAATTTTCCATGCCGTGAACTTTGAAAAACCTAGCCGTAGTTGCTGAAGTTGACAGGAAATCAAATTTTCAAATATGAATCCTCGGAGTAATCATAAATCGTTTAAGAGAGCTGACATGTCACCTCTTGATTCGTTATCTATCATACATCTCAGCTACCCTTTTTGCACTGTAACCAAAATACGGGCCTGTGATTTTTTGTCAAGAGATTTACATTGTCACATCAAGAAACTGCCACCATTTTTCAGATTTTATGATCAGGTGACCACGCGACTGCATTAAGTCTCTTTGTCGCGGGCCTCTATCTTTAACCATGGTTCCGTCTCAAGACTTGGCGACAATGTGCTTTCTTAACATTGGCTAACCCAAGTGACCATCTGGCGATCAGGCGAAAAAACTGAAATTAAAGTCGTGTGGAGTTAACCTTAACTCATCTTTCTTTTTGAGACCTGGCGACTAGCCGTTACCACTAACCTTTTCAGTTATCTCCATGTCACTAGATGCTTACATTCTATTTCAAGACTATGCGACAACCTTTAGTCGCCCAGTTGGGAGATATTCAACTTTACCTTAACAGGTCATATGCACCTTTTCTTTACTTCTGACGACCTCGCAACATACCCTAATCGCCAAGTCAGATGAATTTTTCCTTGGGGCACTTTTCTTTCCAGACATCGTGACCACCATTGGATCTTCTTCTTCTTTCATTTGATAGCTGTCGCATAATCGCTATATGTTCCTTTCATACCCTTAAGTTATTTCCAGACATCGCGACTGAAGGGAAAGCACCTTAGTCACGAATTCACAGAATCCATTTTCTCCTTCTGCCGACCACGCGATCACCCACTTACTTTATGACAAATGTCACTCAATCATTTTTCCTCTTACTGCATACTAGAAAACTGAAGCATTATCCTGCTCTAGTGACATCCCGACTACACTTTTCTATAAACCATAGACGGTTAGTCGCGTAGTCTGAGCTGAAATCTGTTAACTGCTATTCTATTCTGAGACCACGCGAATGAAGGAAAACTTAACTGTTAGCTTTGGCATGATTTGGCAATAACGCGACATGAAGTAATCGCAAAGTCTGAGAACCTTTTCATAACTATGAGAAATCTTCCGCGATCACCCGACTAACAGTGGGTCCCATTTTTACAAATCTTATAACATGAAGATCTTGCGACTACCCGACTGAAAGAAATCGCCAAGTCTCAGAATGCTGAAGGAATATTCTATTTTTAAACGAGACTACGCGACACAAGGAAAAAGCAAAGTTGGGAAAGAAAATGGAATATTCATGCTGGGTAACGCGACGAGGCGACCTAACTTAAAACACATGCCTTTAGTGAATAAAAAAGCAACGCTGAAACATAAGGCATGACTTAGGGTTTAAAATTCATCATTTAACACTTAGGTAACTAGGGTGTTTCAGGGTTTTTGCAATTTTGGGAAAGGTTTAGACATGAAAACCTGAAATTTGACAGAGGGCAGGACAAGGAACCAGGAGAACCAGCAAAAACAGGAAATACAACCAACAAGGATGATCCCCTTGAACATGAGCTTCTGATTATTGATACTCAATCACTTTTCCTTTAATATATTTATGGTCCACATAGACAATGTCAAATTCATTAAGAATCATAACCCATTTAGTAGCGCATCCGGTAAGAGCAGCTTTAGACAACAGATATTTTAATGGATCAATCTTTGCAACAAGTTGTATCTTATGATTAAGCATATAGTGGTGCAAATTTTGTGTACAAAAGACAAAAGCCAAACAATATTTTTCAATAACTAAGTAATTCAATTCATATCCCACTAAATTTTTGTTGAGATAATAAATTGCTTGGTCTTTTCCATTGTTATCTGGTTGTGCCAAAAGAGCACCTAGTGCAACTTCAGTAGCTAATATATGCAAAATTAAAGGTCGACCTAGAATGGGCGGAACCAACACTAGAGGATTAGCTAGATACCCTACCAGTCATCCAAATACCTTCTGACACAGGATATCCCACTGAAACTTGACATCTTTGCATAGTAAGTGAGAAAATGGATGTACTTTATTAGCCAGTTATGACATGAATCTCCTGATAGACTGAATTTTTCCTTATAAACTACGCAACTTTTTTAATGCCCTAGGGGCAGCATTTTTAAGATGGATTTTACTTTCTCTGGATCTACTTCTATTTCTCTGCGTGACACAATATAGCCTAATTTTTTTTGTATTGGACTTCAAAGACACATTTCTTGGGGTTGAGCTAAAGCTTGTACTTCCCCAATCTTTCAAATATTGTTGTGAGGATTAAAATATGTGATTCGTGTGTCTTAGATTTTTCTAGAAGGTCATCCACATAATCCTCCATAATAACATGTAGAAGGTCATGAAATATTGTTCTCATTTCTCTTTGATAGGTTGTTCCTATATTTTTAAGGCCAAAGGGCATGACTTGATAACAAAATGTACCCCAAGGAGTTGTGAATGCAGTTTTGTGTTGATCTTCTGGTGCTATTCTAATCTAATTATTCCCAAAGAATCCCTCCATGAGGGACACCATCTCATGTCCAATAGTCAAATCCATTATGATATCAATGTTTGGTAGAGGAAAATCAACCTTAGGACATGCTAAGTTCAAGTCTATGAAGTCTGTATAAATACGGATGCCTTGGGCAGGCTTACCTACTGGTACAATATTAGAGACCCATTCAGGATAATCAATAGGCCCGGTGATCTCTACATCAATCATTTTTTGGAGTTTGATCTTGACTAACAAAGCAACTTGTGGATGCATCTTGTGTAACTTCTACTTAACAGGTTTAACTTTTGGATCAACCGCAAGAATGTGTACATCTAAATTTGTATCTAGTCTAGGCATATCTTTGTAGGTCCAGGAAAAATTGATTTGTTTTTTCTTGAGGAACCCAATCATATCCTTTCTTTCTTGATCATTACGTGATGTTACAATATATGTGACCTTTGGGTTTTCTTCTGTACCAAGATTGATTGTTATTGTGTCTTCTATCAGGATGGAAGATCTTTCTAGCTATAAAGATGTGAATGGTAGGTCAACTTATCTCTCTTCCAGCACCTTAGAGAGGTTTTCACCAGAGGAAACATCCTTTATTTTATTTTTTTCTTCATCTAAAGGTTCCTTAGAGAGGTTTTCATCGAGGGATTTCTTATCATTTTCTTGATTTTTATTTTCTTTTTCAGTTTTACGACTAAGAGTGTTGACTTGGTTACCGAAGTAGGCTTTCTTGTTATAGTGAATTTGATGTTTGTAGTCTTGGAGATTCTTAAGTCCAAAGAGGGCTAACACTGCCTCATCGGAAACACATATGTACAAGGATGGTAATGAATCTTGTGTATCCCAATCAATTAGTTTAGGTTTTTTGAGGGGGAGGTTAGGGGATAAGAGGTAGACTTCTGTAATGGTGAGGACATGGGTATAGTCTTCAAGGTCATCTTTAATGTATCGGAAAGGTATTTCAAAAAATGCTTCTTCGGTGTCTAAATAAAATTCAACTAAGAAATAGTCCTTAGTGAATTTCATCTTAGTTTCCAAGGAGCCCAATCCTTTTCCACGTGGATAGTCTTTTACTTCAATGAGGGTCATCCTTCCTATTTCATTTGCTCCAAGACCAGTACCATGATATCCCATGCTTTCAACAATGGGAGTCACTTTTACATACTTGTCCTTAGAGAAGGTTATTGGTTTCTCTTCTTCTTTTCTAGAATATTAGATTCCATGTGTTCATCTTCTAAGGATCCCCAATGTTCAAAAGTAGTCTTTTTGAATCTCATGGTATCTTTTTCTCCTGAGGGATTTAATTGGGAAGGCTTTCCATAATACTTTGGGGACAAGGGGAGTTGTCCAATGCACATAGAAATTTCAAAATTATATACCCCCATGCCTTGATCTGTGAATGTTATTTTCTTTTCTGACTCGGGAATTTTTTCTTCAATGACTTTCTTCTTTCCTTTAGATTTGTTTGAGGGAATTCCAGATGTTTCTTCATTACCTTTAGAGGAAGATTGTTGAACTATAGGAAGGGTGGGATTCTCCTTTTCAATAGGTCGACCATATTCATTCAAAGGACAATAATTGTATTGTTTACCCTCCAATATTTTGCAATATTGAAAGGGTTATGGATCTCCAGGAATAATTATTTCTCTGCTTTGATATGGGAACTTTAAACATTGATTATATGTAGAAGGTACACCTTTGACAACATGTATCCATGTTTGTCCCAATAATATGTTGTATGACAGATCAAGGTCGAGCACATGAAAAACTATTTCAATTAGAGTCAAGCCCACTTATAGAGGGATTTTTATCAAGCCTTTACTCTCCCTTTCTCTATCATTATAGGCCTTTATTGTGATTCTTTAATTTACATCAAGAAGGTCTTCAGAAACATCAATGTTTCAGATCATTTTTAATGTACATAAATTGAGACCATATCCATCATCTATAAGGACTTATTTTATCTTAGTCGAATGAATTTTGGCTTCAATATGGAGTGATTTATTATTATGGACATCTGTACCACATAAATATTTGTCAGTAAAGACCAAATGCTCTTGTGCAGATAAATTTCTAATCATAGCTTGAAATTGGGAAGCATTAATGTTTTCAGGAATATGTGACTCATTAAGGGCATTTTCAACAACTTATTTATGGATGGGAGATGTGCAAAGAAGTTAAAGGATATATATATGCAAACATATTTCCTAATTGGGCCAACAAATCATAGCGTGAAGCAGGCCAAGTGGTTGTGGATGGTGCAGCTGGTGGATTTGCAGAGGTTGATGGATTATTAGCAGCCTGAACAATGACTCTTTCTCTTCAGGTGGTAGCATTATAATTTACACCTTTGAGCATCGGAGTGTTTACATGGTTTTTGGATGCTTCAATACATCCACAGATTGCATCAAAACTAAAGATATCATTCTCTTCTAGACTTCCACATGTTTGTTCTTTGTCCGTGATGGTGTTTATAGAATAATCATATAGAATGGTGTTGGATGCATTGTTCTGATTGTGTTTTGGAAAGAGAACAGGATAGATCTTTAGCTTGGTGTTTTATGATGATGGATTTTGTCCTTCAACCTCAATTTTTCCATCGTCTATAAGCTCTTGGACAAAATGTCTCAGTTTCATGCATTTCTTGGTATCTTTCCCTTTGATGCGATGGTATTAGAAATATTCATTATCTTTATACCAAGTGGGATTGGGTTGTTTTTCATCAAATGGTCGAGTATTAGGATATTACATCATCCCTTGATCTACTAATCATCAAAAGACCACATCAAGTGCCTCTGCAAGAGAAGTGAATTGTCAGTGTTGTCTTAAACCAACGTTGTTGTTGTTGTCGTTGTTGTTATGAGGAAATAGATAGGACTGATTGCGGGGTTGTTGTTGCGATGAATTGGTTATTATTATTATTGGTGTGGTTAATTTGGTTATTCTAATTGCCCTAACTAGATGCCTGAAAATTTTGGACATGCCTCGTATCTGTCACTCCATCATTGACAACCCCTTTGTTTTTACTCCATAATTTAGTTTTTCATTGTTAAAAGAAGGGGTATAATATTTAATGGCACCTTTCTGCAAAATCTCATCCTCAATGTTTTTCCCTTTCTTAACAAGAGACTTGAAAGTGTCAGGCAAAGCCATTTTCACTTGGAATGACATTTAGGATACCAAGTTTCTAGTAAAGATATCAATCATATGAGATTAGGTATTTTCAAAGGCATTCATTTACAATGTGTCTCCATCTTTGTAGAATATTGGAAAAGTTTTCTCGATTCTTTTTCCTGGTGTTGCACAAATCACTTAATGATGCTTGATGTTCAATGTTGTAGGAATATTGTGAAATAAATTTCTTTGCAAGGTCAGAGAAGGTAGATATGGATCCATGAGGGAGATTCATGAACCATTCTAAAGCATAGACTCCTAGTGAAGATTCTTTTTAGGCAATTCTTGTTGTAGGCGACCTATTGGCATGCAATATAAAAAATTTTGAGATGTTGGACCGAGCATGTCTCCCCCTTGTATTTCTCAAATTTAGGGATCTCAAAGTTTGGAGGAAATGGTTGCATGTTTATTGACTTGTCGAACGAGTAAGGAAATATCTCATCAAAGGAGAATTCTTTCTTCCCCACATTTTTTATGTTGTGTACAAGGTTATTAAGCTCATTGACTTGTTGAGCTAAATTAGGTGCATTATGAGGCATGAACTGAGGCCCAAAATATTGTCCACCTTCTAGTTATGAGGTTGAAATTCTTATTGATGTAATTTTGATTGTAGGAGGAGGTGTGTAATGATAAGCTTGGCACGTTTGTTGAGTGGATGCCTTCATGGTGGATGACAGAAACATGAATTGTGATAATGAAACTAGATGTATAGATAAAGGGATGGAAGTCTTCCCTATATTAAAAACACTATAACTAGCACTGGTAGAGGTGTTTCTTGTGGTATGGGTGTTGTTATGTGAGGTCATGTTGGGCAAAACACTAAAGAGTTATTGAATATTTTCCCCTGGAAATTGAAATGTTGGTTGCGAGGTTGATACTGGAATTGATGTAGAAGGTTCATTGGAAGTGGTCTTGCCTCTATATTGGGATGATTTTTCATTAGAGGCTGAGGTTGTGCTCGTGTTTGTAGGGGCTTTAGCCTTAATGATATTGCTAACAATGAGGGAATCATCAAAATCAATGGGTACTATGACACCATTCTTGATAAGGTTTAGGAATATTCATCTATTATTTTGGTTAATGGCCTTCTTAACAATCTCTAAATTGTTTGGATCACTAAGGAAGTCATTCACCTGAGTAGGTCTTTCATCTTGATTAACCAATTCACTTTCTTCAGGGGCATTGGTGATGTCTTCAAGATGTGCTAAATGGCCTTGAAAGAATGGATGAGAAAAATGATTCTCATCATCATGGTTGGTAATTTCTTGCGTGCGCCTCATGTTTTTATCTTGGGATTGATTAACTACCATAAATGGTGACCTCCGAAAGAAAGATGAATGATGAAAGATGAGGTTTATGAAGATTTAATGATGATGAAAGATGAACCTAAGAGAAAGTATTTGGACTTGATTTGATTTGGATTTGGATTTGGGTTGATTAGATTGGATTAATTTGATTGAAATTGATTTGATGTGATTGATATTGATTGATTTGAATTAAATTGGATTTAAAGGATTTGAGATAAAAACCTAGGTGAGACTAAGACCTTATGATGATACAAATACAAGGGACTAATTTGGATAATATCTTCTTCTACTTGCAGATAGACTTATGATTCCAACAAAAATAGGATAAGACTAAGGGAATTAATTGCTTGAGACAAACTAATGTTCTACAAGCAATAATTTGATTAAAATGTGTTTGCTAGAAGTGAAGGTATGTAACACTTTTTATTAAAATATTTCAACCTAGGAAGGATGAAGGAATGAAAGATTGGATTTGATTTTATTGTAGTCCAAAGATGATTGATTTATGCCCCAAGGATCAAAGTGGAGGAAATGATAATTTTGTGAAGATAAGGAGGTGATGAATTTATTTTTTATTTACTCTGAGGTTCAAAGGTCGACAATGGGGCTTATTTAGTCATATCTCTCAAAATCAATAAAGGTACTGTTCACATGATTTTTGGCCATGATACGGGAAACCTTTTTGTTGAAGATGATAGCATCAAATTTATGAATGTCCTTTATTTCTTTCTGAATTGATTTGATTATATGTTGGTTCTCTTTGGCTTTTCTATCAGTTGATTTCTTCGCTCTATAGACACGGGTAACCGAGGGGTTTCCTTTCTTATGCTTCCCTGAATCAGTCATGTCCCACAAAGAGAATGTTGTTTTTGATTGGTTAAATGTGTGTTTTGTGAAAAATAATTTCGAGGTCTTCTAGAAAACCAAATTTCTAATGTTTTGACAAGGTCTAATTTCTCTCTATTTTTAAGCGGAGATGACAGTTTAAGTTCAAAGAGATTTTTTGACTATTTTTGATGAATTTGATCAATTGGATGGTCTTGTTTGATTCTAGGTCAACCTATTCAATGGAAAGAACTGGTTTTCAAGCATTCAAAACATAAGGAAAAGAATAATTATATGTATGAAAATAGTTCTGCAAGGTACAAAGAAACCTTGCAGGATCCAAACAGTAGTGATAGTGAAGCTGATATCAAATAATGTATCTTCGAGATATGTATATTTTAGTCAAATCACAATGAAGACAGTCAATCGGTTCCTACCCTAAAGAATTGGCATAGCATGAAAACCTTCACTATAAACTTAGGTACAGATCAAGAGCGAGTGTCTTAGGGAGGTTACTATCCTCCTTTCACTTAGATTATCACACTTTCAGGGGTGAACCGAGTAGTTTATACACTAAGGTGTTTAGTAAGTGCATCTTCTCAAATACACCCTTAATAGTCATGCAAGCATGATTGAAGCCTATAGCCCTATGAAGAAATGAACCCATCTTCCAAGACTTTAATCTCAAAGAAGTATTTGATTATAGTGGGTTGGAAGAGGCTATCTTTGGCCTTGTTCCCACTTGAGTCATTCCCAGGAGATTTTCCCTCAATCGGCAGACTCACTAAAGGTAGTGCATTAAATGAAATGGATAGGAAACTTAGGAGTCTAAATTTCTGATTTTCCACTAGGGAAAGGAGCATAATCTCCTATCCATTTTTTTTTCTCCCAAGCACATGAAACAATTTGTTCATTCCCAAGGTTCCTTTCTAAGTGAGATATCAAACGAGTCTAGGTTTCTAATTTCCTTATAAGGACAAGAGCATACTCCCCTATCACTTAACAAATCACTACAAGTGAACCTTTATCTCCTAGGAAACCTACAAAGCACAAAGTGAGTAGTCTAATATTTTTAAAGTCTACTACTTACACCCTACAAGACCAACTATTAGTAGTTTAATATTTATTCCTTCATTACACATCCTGCAATTCAAAATGTTAGTAGATTTTAAAGTCAGTCCTCAGATCTGGGGTGTTGCAAAAACCAGATAAATTAGTAACACAAAATCTTGTAGGAAACTAAAAATCTTTAATAACAGGGCACAGACGATAATTCCATGTCGCAGATGACAATATGCACAGACGCTAGTTAGACTGCATAGACATCAATCAACCAAACAATATCTAAAAAGCTAATAAAGTTACACATGTCATGTGCCAGCACAAATTTTGAGGAGCGCAGACTACTGAAGCAAGTTGTAGACGACAATATGTGAAGATGCTAGTCAACCTATGCAAATGATAGTTTATAAAAGGTAGAGTCAGTCAACTAAGATTAGGCAGTTTTTTTTTGAAATTTTGACAGCATCTAACCCGTTAAAAATAGCTATCTGACAGAGACCTGAGAGTTAAAAGTGTCAAATATCATAGAAAACACTTTTTAAAGCATTTAAAACATAGGTCCTTTTTGTTCAGAGCGCAGATGACGGTCTACTTTCGCAGACACCAATCTGCACAAACGATAGTTCTAGGTCGTAGACAACTCTGTGTAAAACAAAGATGATAATACGTGACTGAGTCTAGAAAATGGAAGTATTTTTCAAAATTTTAATCATTTTTAGGGACATGGGTCCCACCGAGTGTGCCAAAATGTGTATGATGAAAACCTACATGTGTGGAACAAGCTCATACATGCAAAGATTAGTTATAAATCAATCTAATCTATAGATATTCATAAAATTTACAACTACACAATGGCTTCCAACATAACCTCTGATCAACCAAATAAGTGCACCCATGACTTGTTGATTATCTCTTAGAGAGGAATGTGGGTGTTCTCTCCCAACACAAAATATAAATCTCACTTGATTAATGATGATAAATGATCTTAAAGATGAAAAACAAAATGAAGTGATATTGAATCAACTCAAGGACTAGTTATGTAGAACTAGCCTCAAGCATTCAATGCAAATGCAAGGAGTAGATGTGAATATATTGCAAGATACTAATGAGTAATGAATTCAAACTAATAACTACAAACAAGATGCAACTACCATATTGAATGCAAACAACTACCAATAACGTTAGTCATAAATCTCTAAATGAATGCAAGATAGCTCTAAGCACAAACTAGCATAATAACTCTAATATGAAAAATGAGGGATGATTTACTCTTGGAAAGGATCCTATTTGTAGTATTTTGGAGGACTTGGTTGATGTGGCATCCACATAGGTGCCTCATGAGGGACACATAAGCCATGCAAGAGTCCAAGTTTTCTCACACATGTGTGAGCAACTTGGGATGTGATGGGTCAATGTGTACTTCAAGTACACATGTAAGATATCTTGTAATAGATGTCATAGACTTTTTCCAATGAGACATTTTTAGCAAGTGTGAGAAGTTGTCATTATGGTTGTAAGGAGCCTTGTTTAGGAAGTTTGAGAAATTTTTGGAAAAGGTGATTTTTGGAAATTCGCTCACACATGTGTGAGCAAATATTTATCACTAATAGGCTTAGGAATCTAAAAATTAGCCTAATTAACCTTAGTTAATTATTGAATAGGATTATGTGGTTGAGAGTGATGTGGGTAGGGTAGGATCTCGGTCTAGATTTAGGATTAATCCAAATTAGATTTAGACTAATCATAGCTAAGTAGAATATTAGAATGTGGAGGGAATAAATAAATTAAAATTTATTTAAAGGGGGATTTAATGGAGGGAATGTAGTAAATAAAATTTAATACATTTAGGGGGGAAAGTATTTAAATTAAATTTAGATACCATAGAAGATGAACCATATTTAATTAAATAGGTAGGAGAATATAACAAATATAATTAATTAAAATTAACTATAATGTTATGGGGGAATATTAATTAAATATAATTTAATTAATAAGAGTGCTAAGGGACGATTTCAGGTGTCTATAGTTTAATTTTAAAATAAGCCTATTTATCCTCAACAATGTGTCCCTACTCATAAGGGAAGGAAAAGGCTATGTGGCCTCATGAGACTAAGTCTCAAGACTATGTGTCCTCATGAGACCAAGTCTCTACCACCTTTCCATCATTTATTCTATTGTCCCTCCACATCACTTGGTCAAAGGTGATTCATCTAGGAAACTTGTCCCAATATTCCTACAACTTCAATCCTTCTTCCACCATTCTCTCTTTGGTCATGGAGAGACACTCAACAAATGTCTCTCCCTCCCACATAAGCCTCCATGTTTTCAATGTAGGAGGAACATCTCCCCTAATTTATCTCTCACATTATAACAAATCCTTACTTCTTCTTTAACTTCTCAACTAACTCAATTTGAACCCTCCATTCTTCCAAGATTTAATCCTAACCCTCAGATTATGCCACATGGGATCAAGGTGAGGAAAAGGAACTCTTATTCCTCCATTTTGGACTAGTTAGAAATTATCAGTTTTAGCATTCTTGAGCATTTTGATAATTTTAAAAGCATTCTAGTGTGTCTTTTGCTTAATAATCTTGCATATATCTTTTATCATTAGCATCATAGCAATCATGTTTTCTCATATCATCATATAGATTATTATCTTGCATCTTTATCATATTATTTAAAGCATTTAGAATTCTAGGATACAGTCTAGTTGCATTCGAAACCATAAATTCAAATCACTTGAAGTCATTTTGGAAGGTGATAATTTCTAAGAGCATACCATTTACCAAAATCTCAAGGAGGAGAAGGACAATGAAATCAAGTTGAAGGGATAAGTTAAAAATGTATAATACCATATTCTTGTTTGTTTGTTTAAAGTTCATTGGAATAATTGTAAATTTAGAATCATGATGCTACTTTGTGGTATAACTGTAGATTTTCCATTGGTACATTTTATAAATAGACAATGATATATCTGACCCACTTTCCAATAACATTGTATGCACCATTATCCCTCAATAGACAAAATTTACTCAATTGGAGATATACAATGAAAAAATGATCACTTAACACATGTGAAAATATTTCTAACCTTGTGTAATGAATTATCAAATGATCATAGGCTCGTGACTAAATTGTATGCTAGAACTTTTAGAGATAAAACCTTGCAATGGTATTGTACTTTTCCTCCTTATTCTATTGACTATTTTCAAAAATTGGCTAATGCACTTTTACAATAATTTCAAAATAATATTGGTCCTCAAATTACCTTGACTAATTTGATTCATTGTAAATAAGGAGTTAGAGAGAAAGTGATTGATTTTATTGGAAAATATAAACATTTGCATGCTGAAATTGATTATCTTTTGTTTGATGGTGATGTTCAAATAATTTTCATTTCTAATTTGCAAAAAGACATTAGAAATAAGTTTATATTTATGAATTTACATCATTCGCAACTGTGTGTAGTTCTTCATAATTATCAGCTTCAAGTGATCCAATTTGAATTATCTTCATGAATTTCTCCAGTTGATAAGCATGTTGTCTCTCAGCAATCATTTAAAAGTTTCAAAAGAAAAATAAAGGATTCATCAAGATTAATAACAATTATTTGAATCATGTTGATAAACAAATGGTAGCCGCACCATCAGGGGTGTCTTATTTTATCATCAATCATTACATGTTGCACTTTTACTCAACTTTATAAATATTTACATGATATTATTCTTAACTTGATTAACACTAATGTGTTGAAACTTCATCTCGTCAAACCTATAATTCCTTACAAACCATTTCCAACTTATGATCCCAAAGTATTTTTCCAATATCATCGTCAAACCAGTCATGATATTGAAAATTGCTTTAGATTGAAACATCATATCCAAGACCTGTTGAGTCCAATGTAATAATTGTAGAGAGTTTCAATGATAAATGAAACAAATTTGTAGCACCCCGTAACCAAAACTTGCAAATATTTAGTAATCCTTTACCTTTTCATTCCACCAATGGTGTTGGGCCTAGTAAACCTGAAGAGATAAAAGCTAATAACATGCTTGACAAAGCCAACATGGTTTTGAAACTTATTTAGCAACCTAAACCAAATCCTGAACCTCACACTACCTTTGATTCTAAGGAAACTATTAAGACACCTGATGGACCTCTATACATTACTACGAAAATTAAAGGAAAGATCTCAAGAAGAGTGTTCATTATTGAATAACATCTCTTTACAAGATAGTTTCATTAGGATACATATGATAAATTTTATGTTATCATTAAGGTGCATGATGTTTTTACATGTCCTACTATAGATTCTATCACTCTTCCCATTGAGGTTGGTACTAAATGATTAGATGTTACCTTTTCTATTATACCTAGCTCTGATCAATTTCATGTGAAATTAGGATAGCCTTGGCTTAGTTCCATGAAAGCTAAACCATCTACCATCCATAAGTGTTTAAATTTTCCTCATAATGGTTGCATTATAATGATTAATCATTTTCTTTATACACCATTAGTAAGATGTGGAAACATCACCCTTGACTTATTTGGCCTAAACACCTAAACTATTAAAATGCCAAGAATATATTCTTTTCCTATCCTATAAAAAGTTCAAATATGAAATGATATCAACACTGAGCAAACCAAATAATATTTCACCTCCTCGTCCTAGACCTGGAATCCTTCCTACACCTTCTATTCCTCCTATATACACTTTGGTATTGCCTCTTATATCTTACAAATGTCCAACATCTAGCATATCTCAACCTAGTGAGGTTCCCTATGTTCCTCCTACAAAGGAATAAAATGAGCCAATAATGATTGATCTTAAACCTTAACATTTTTTTATCCAAACTAAGATAAAACATAGTGTTAAAGACTTTCACCAAAGAAATTGTGCCAAGGTCCGTGAACTTTCTTCCAAAAACATCTCCTCCCCTAAGTCACCAAAAGATTCTTTGGTCCCATTTGACCAACCTTTTCCTAGCCCAGGGGAGGAATAAAATCTTAAAAAGGTAAAATTGTTTAAGCAAGATAATTTTTCTTTTCACATTGAAGATCCTGTTGTGATTAATTTGGATGAAGATATGGATGAAAAAGATATTGATACTAACATATTGATTCTAATGATTCTGATGATATGAGGTTATTGAAATCAACCATGAGCTTTCTTCAAGATTTTCAAAAGCATTAATCTTAGCTCCTTATAACGAAAAAAGTGACTCATCATTGGAGCATGGTACTTATTTGGAACTAGAAATAACTTTATCTACCATAATTTTTTTTATCCTCTTGTGCCTTGACCACCATCCCTAAGTGATGCTAAACAAGATTCAGAGGTAGATGATATGTTTGAATAGTTTTACTTGTTTAGTAGATCATTTTTATGTGCTTTCTTGGACTTAATGTATTTGCCTTGTGATGTGTTGATATGACATGTAACTGATTGAATGTTTGAAGATATTAAGTTGATGATTATGCAAGGCATTAAATAAGTTAATGTATTATATTGTCATTAATGTCAACTTGATATAATCAGTATGGTCATTGAATACTGCCAAAGACTTCAAAGAACCGATGAATCAAGACTATGCTATCAGTAATGACTACAAGTCAAGTATTCACTAAGTGACTACATAAACTAACAGAGTGCACACTGATGGTTAGAGTAAAAGAGAAAAGTCATAGTGTCACTCGACAAGCTAATGAACAACATTACCGATGAGCAAAATTACAGTGTTGCCCGATGAGCAAAACACAGAGTAACCCGACGGAAAGAATTTTAGTGTTGCCCAACAGAGAAGACAAGGATGGAGATCCCGATGACAACTCAAGTCACACTGATGGAACAGTCAGTCATCACTAATGACTAACTAAAGTGTTGACCGACAGAACAGAGAGTTTAGAAAATGACAAAATGCTTAGCTGTCAAGAAGCTAAAGATAGAATTAACGGAAACTTATCATTGTTTTAATCATCCAGATAAAGTTGGAGATAAATAATTGATTTAAAGATGATTTGTCTAGTTGGAAAGAATATCTCTTTGAGATAAATCAGGATTTTTCTTTAAATCTATTGGCGAGAATTGTGGAATACGCCAAGAATCAAGAAAGCTGAGAAAAGGGGAAATTGTGTCTATATAGAGACAAACCCAATTCATTACAAATTGTGGGGTGAACAAGAGAATAGAGGAAAGATGCTAAAGAAAATCTAAAGGAGAAGAAAGTATTCATTCAGTCTTGATCAACAAGCTAAGGAAAGAGCTAGATTCTGCAGACACTGGCGAACAGTGAGACAAGCATCACAGAGAAGAACAGTGTGGAGCAAAGGTATAAGTGTTTATATTGATCAGAGAGGTAATGGACTTAGAATAGATCTAAAAATATTTAATTGAGTTGTATGTATGAATAGATCATTAGTGTTTTAATTTAACCATTGAAGCATAAAGCCTCTTACCAAGTAGGACTTAAAAGTCTTTTACAATTGAGATACATCCCAGGGAGTATCAAAAATTTTGATCATAAAAGTAGCATTGGATATGCCTGATACCTATTGACAGGCCAAGAGATTTTGATCAAGGATGGTATCATTAGATGCCAGATACTAGTTGAAAAACTATTTCTAAATCCTCTAACAAGGTCACACCTAACAGTGTGTTTGTAACCTTTAACAGGGTTGGCTCCTAATAGAGCTCACTTCAGAAGAGTGAAAATTTGGGGTACGACCAAGTGGTTTTTCCCTTAATAGGGTTCCACGTTAAAATCCTTGTGTTATGTGTTTATGGTTTATTACTTTACTATTTTACATTTCACATATGCATTTCTGGATTGATCGGTATACTTTGCATATTTACTATGTTTGGGTAAATAGTTAACTGCTTATCGGTAATCATACAGAAGAAAGATTAACAAAGCAATCTGACAAGTAGAAAATTGATTAAAGTATTTCAAGGCATACATCTTGTAGGATAGAAGATAACTTGAGACATAATTAGTGGTTATAAGTTTTAAGGATTGATTTAAGGATTA
>MU223776.1:76388-90861 GCA_018584345.1 Thuja plicata
TTGCTGAGATATTTGTTGATGACATCATATTTGGAGGCAATGATATGCTATGAAAATAATTTGCAAATGAAATGAGAAAAGAGTTTGAGATGTCTATGTTTGGAGAGATCAAGTTCTTTCTTGGTCTGCAGATCATGCAACAAAATGAAGGTATTTTCATTACACGATCCAAGTACATCAAATAAGTACTGAAAATATTCAAGATGGAAGAGTCTAAACCAGTTGGAACACCGATGGTAGCTAGATGCAAACTGAAAAAGGAAGACAAGTCATCAGAGGTAAATCAGACTTTGTACAAATCAATGATTGGAAAACTCATGTATGTTGTACATACTAGACCAGATATTGTACATGTAGTAGGAATAGTTGCTAGATTTTATGCTAATCCTGGGTAATCACATATGACTTCTATGAAAAGAATCCTAAGATATCTAAAGAATACTGAGGAATATTTCTTATGGTACAAAAGAGAAGGCAAATTTGAACTTAAGGTTTTTACCGACGCTGATTGGGCTGGAAATATTGATGACCAGAAGAGCACAACTGGAGGAGCATTCTTTATGGGTGACAGACTTGTCACATGGATCAGCAAGAAGCAAGGATGCATCTCTCAATCTACTACAAAGGCAGAGTATGTTGTTGTTGCTGCAAATTGCTCAAAGATTGCATGGATCAAACAGTTACTGGAAGGTATGGATATGGAAATTTTAGAACCAGTAATTATCTATTGTGATAATACAAGTGCAATAAACATTTCCAAAAATCCATTCATGCATGCTAAAACAAAGCATATTGCCATCAAGTATCATTATTTTAGAGAAAAAGTTCAGGCAAAGGAAGTGATACTTGAGTATGTGCAATCAAAGGAACAATTGGCCGATATCTTCACCAAGCCATTTCCCAAGGATGCATTTGAATACTTAAGAAAGAGACTAGGGGTCAGACCCTTGTCTACTGGTCAGTAAGCTGACTAGAAGGTTGCATCAGCCTGTATATTATAAGAATATCATTCATGTTGATGCAAGTAGAGAGATGGACCACAAAGATACATCTATACACAACAAGGTATTTATATACTTTGAGCACCAGAATTATTACCGATGGATTGGGAAATTCAAGGAATAT
Organism: Thuja plicata; assembly: GCA_018584345.1. Lineage (NCBI taxonomy): Eukaryota > Viridiplantae > Streptophyta > Pinopsida > Cupressales > Cupressaceae > Thuja > Thuja plicata. The sequence goes on from MU223776.1 coordinate 77,514, forward strand.
ATTATGGATGGGAAGGATCCATTTGACATTGTTGTCAAAATACTTGTTTAGCAAAAATATGTGTTTGCAAAGATGTTTGTTTGGCATTGATGTCAAAGGGAGGGATTTTATCCATTATCATCTTAGGAAGAGATGATATCCATCGATGTATCCAAAGGGAGAGAATGTAACAAGAAAGGGAGAGTACACACAAAGGAAGAGAATTGCTAACTTAAAAAAAACATCACAAGAAAGGAGAACAGTCAAAGGGAGAGAGTTTGACATAGAAGGAGAACACATCACATTAGAGAAAGGAAGATTCTACATCTATCCAGTGAAGGGATTGAAGATAGAAAGAAAGCTACAAGAATCAAATCAAAGCTATTTGAGCTTACTAAAAGCCAGACATTTGTAATAGTTACATTAGGAAAGCTTGATGAAACTGTATATTTCATATTGTATTAGTAATAGTATAGTATGATAATGTAGTATGTTGCCATCAATGCCAAAGGGAGAGATTGATGACATGTAACTGATTGAATGTTTGAAGATATTAAGTTGATGATCATGCAAGGCATTAAATTAGTTAATGTATTATATTGTCATTGATGTCAACTTGATATAATCTGTATGGTCATTTAATACTACCAAAGACTTCAAAGAACTGATGAATCAAGACTATGCTATCAGTAATGCATACAAGTCAAGTATTCACTAAGTGAGTGCATAGACTGACAGAGTGCACACCAACGGTCAGAGTAAAAGAGCAGAGTCATAGTGTCACCTGATGAGCTAATTCATAGCATTACCGATGAGTAGAGTTACAGTGTTGCTCGACGAGCAAAACACAGAGTAACCCGACATAAATAATTTCAGTGTTTCCCGACGGAGAAGACAAGGACGGAGATCCTAATGACAACTCAAGTCACACCGACAGAATAGTCAGTCATCACCGATGACTAAATGAACTGTTGACAGACAGAACAGAGAGTTCAGAAAATGACAAAATGCTTAGCTATCAAGAAGCTAAAGATAGAATTAACAGAAACTTATCATTGTTTTAATCATCCAGATAAAGCCAGAGATAAGTAATTTATTTAAAGCTGATTTTTCTAGTTGGCAAGAAGATCTCTTTGAGATAAAGTAGGAGTTTGCTTTAAATCTATTGGAAAGAATTGTGGAACATGCCAAGAATCAAGAAAGCCAAGAAAAGGGGAAATCATGTCTATATAGAGACAAAATTGCTCTGAAAGCTTGAAGCCAAAAATGTGCAATGTAATAATTTGAATGATAATTACAATGAGATCAATCCTTAATAAAGGAGACTAGAAACCTAGAAAGCAAACCCTAATGGATGCATGCAAATAATAAAATAATTATTAAATGCCTAAAAAGCTCTCTAACTTTAGCTTAAGTGAAAAAGGAAAAAGGTGACTTAATTAATTAATCAACATGATTAAATTAATTAGGTTAAATAACCTTTTTTCTCTAACACCCCCCTTAAGATAAACTTAGGGAGTAGCTAAAAAGGTAAGTGCAAGAATACAACTACATGCAAGAAATAAAACTTGAGTCCCAACAACAAGGCCTGATGAGGTACCCAATCACAACCAAATCTATGTAAAGTGGAGTAAAGGAGAAAACCCAATGGGAAAAACTCCTCTCCAAAAAGAGGGAAATTTTTTTAAAAAAAAGGCACAAATGCAATGTCTCTAGAGACTCTCTCAAGAACATAAGTAAAACCAACCTCCCCCCATGAGAGAGGATCAAGAATCCAAAGTCCCCCCAAAATAATAGAACCCTTGTGTCGATTATCATACCAATGTGGCTCCAATGCGGAAGAAACAAAGGAAACATACAAAGAAGAGGAATACCCTGAATGTGAGGTGAAACTTGAAGGCCTAGTTGATGCCCAAAGGATAATGCATGAGAATCTTGTAATGGAATCTCCAATGAAGGTGGAATAATAGATGTGTTGAATATGTCATCTGAGAGGAGATGAATTTCACTGGATATGTCCTCAACAACTGTATCAGGTGCCTCGATGCATGGAGCTACAATGTTAGACAAAGTTGAAGAGGAATCCTATTGAACAGATACAAACTCAACATGAGGTGGAGGTGTAGAAGTCACAACACTAGTCTCAAGAAAAAAACATAAGTTCAAGTGACCTAACTTCACCTCGAAAGGCTCTCATGAAGAAAGAGAGTGATTCTTTGACAGTGGAGATGGTGGACCAAAATGAGAGAAAGAGTAAAAGTGGGAAGAATGATCAATTTCCCCTATTGCAACAATATTTTCTATCTCATTGTCTTTGATGTGCAATGAATCTTGTGCGAACTCAACTATCTTCCCTATCCTTTTATGAGTAATCTGATAGATAAAGAGAAGGTTAGAGGACAAAGATGAAATACATAGTACATCATACCATCATCAATGTCAATAGAACCTTTCTCACATACAGTCATAACAATATTGTTCCCCATCAAAATATGTGGGTTAGGAGAAGCCTTAAAAGAAGATAATAAATCTTGAGAATGTGTCATATGGTATGAAGCCCCTGAATCTAGTAGCCATCTAGAAGAGTGTGGACCAGAAGTTGCACATAATGCATTACCCTTTCCTTTGTCTTGTCCATCGATCTGCAATGATAATGAAGAAAAAGAAGACTTGTGAGAAGTAGTAGAAGAAGGAATATCAATGTTTCTCTTCATAAAGAGTTGCCAAATTTGAAACTTGTTTTGCATATCCATCTATCTTCTTCTCATAGCAATGAGACTCATCATGATTGGGATTTTTACAATAAGCACATTTAGGTATTTATGTCTTCAATTTTCCCCCTTAGGAGAAGGTGGGCCATAGGGGTGTTGAGAACTAGAATCCTTCCTAGGATTTGTGGTATGTGACTTTTGTTTCTGCTCCTACTTCCCTGGATATGTCCGAGCTACCAATTCTTTGGTCTTTGATCATGGAAGAGAATCCAACTATGTGAGCTTGGACTGCTCATGTGTCAAACAATTGCATAATACCTCAAAGGTAGGAATGAAAAATCATGGACCCAAAGCATCCATGGTGGAGTAGAATGTAGAAGAAAATATCTGAAATGAACCTCAAAGATTAGAGAGAATCAAGTATATACACTTGGTGTCAATTTTATTCTTACCACAACCTTGTAACAATGATCGTAGTGATTTGAATTTCATCAAGAAATACTCAAGAGACGGAAAAGATTCAAGTGCCAAAGAGGTCAACTCTGCTTCAATCTAAAGTGCTCAAAACTAATTAATGGTGCCAAAAAGATCATGAAATTTGGTCCACATGTCTCGAGGTGTAGTGCAACCCTTGAGGTCAAATAAAAGACTATCTAAAATGTTCATGGAAAGCATCCTCGTGGCCTCATCCATTATGTTTGTGTGTTGCATGACCTCAAATAGATGAGTCAACTGAGGCTAAACCTCATCCAAATAGGACCATAACCCCCTTGACATGAGAAGGTAGGTCATATGTGCCTTTCGAATGTGATAATTATGTCGAGTAAGATGCTTAATAAAGGAAGGGTCTGCCATGTGAAATAGAGGAAAAAATACCCCCCTCCACCCACATTATAAGAACCCAAACCCTAACACAAATATGAAAATTGAAAAATGCAAAGAATAAAAAAGTGCTAATGTCTGATCTCTATGTACATGGTGAATATTTTGATTGAATTAACTACAGATTTGGAAAGAGCATTGAAATACCTTTCCAACACCTGTTTTTTTTCAAAAAATGGAGTTCGGATGCACAAGTTATGCCCTAGGGAAGACAAAAAATAACCTTTGAATTTGAATGGAAGAGATCCCTGTAAAATGGAAAAATCATAAAACCCCACCAGCAAAAATGGCTATGTCTCAGAATCACCTTTCCGGTGATATCACGTTTGCCTAAAAAATGCCTTTGTTTTCTCAAGTTATGGCAAAAAAATCTTGTATGGTAAAAAATGTTTGAAAAAAAAAACTTGGTGGCTTTGTGGTGGTGTGTCGACAGCGTTGCTGAGACAAGTGGCACTCCGGAAGAGCTTTGGCCGAAGGCGGCACAGTGGTGCGGCGTCGGAGAGTTGGGAAGCCATAGGTGGAAATGGAGCCCAAAAGGGGGGGCTGTAGCCTATAGCTGGGAAGGGGTCGCAGCCTTTGAAAGGCCACAGGGCTTGGTAGTCACGATTTTAAAGTCGTAGGCCCTAAGGACGTCACGAGCCAAAACAAAATGACCCGACCTTTTTAAAAAAAAAATTTGGTTTATGTTTTTTTTTTTTAAATAAAAAAAAACTAAGAAAACCTACAACTAGAAAATAACCTGCAAAAAAAGTCTGCAATTTTTTGAATTTTTTTTACAGAGAATTTGCAAAAAAAAAAATTATTGTCATTCACAAAGACTTCAATTGTGTAAAATTGGCTCCTTAAAAAAAAATAGGAAGCCACAGGTTAAGCTCTAATACCGTGTTAGAATTCATAAATGGTGAATTCTCACAAGCCCAATAATCACCTGCATGCAAATACCCTGTCACATGAAGAAACCCTAAAAACATAGAATTGTTATGAAAGCTTCAAGCCAAAAATGTGCAATGTAATAATTTGAATGATAATTACAATGAGATCAATCCTTAATAAAAGAGATCAAAGGCCTAGAAAGAAAACCCTAAAAGATGCACGCAAATAATATAAGAATTATCAAATGCTTAAAAAAGCTCTAACTTTAGCTTAAGTGAAAAAAGAAAAAGGTGAATTAATTAATTGATCAATATGATTAAATTAATTAAGTTAAATAACCTTTTACTCTAACATAGAAAACAAAAGAATAATAAAAAAATCTAAAATTTGGTGAGACCCACCTCTCAAAACAATTTAACTTTCCAAATATGCATATAATTTGTTGTTGCTCAAAGCAGTAGGTTCTGAAATCCTTAAAGTGAGGTCATTCTCTCAACACCAGGAGTGCCAAAAAAAACCCTAATATATGATCAAGCAAGGATATTTTGAACCAATTACGAAGAGTGGTGCAATCTCGCATCCACTTCAAGCTAGTTTGACTAAGGGTGGCTTCCCTAGAGGTATACTTAATATGATCGATCATGACATCTTATGATGAAATACAAGAGAAAATGATGCAAGGTTTTGATGGAAATAATATCAAACAATTTCCAAAATTTTATTTATGTAAAAGGGGTAGTATAATTTCAATTTTGGTAAACTACATAGAGAACTATAGTAATACCATACTACATATGATTTACATAGAGAAATATAGAAATACCATACTGCATAGGATTTATATAGACTTCAAATGCATGAAGAATATGAGGAGCATTGCCTTCGCCATAATATACATTTCCCTCAAGTAAGTACAAAATTTAGATAATTTCATGCATATTGTATGGAATTCATTTACAATTTCCTTTGTTGCCCCAACTTCAAACTCTTGGACATTGTGTGTACAAGAGCTTGTGTTTTTACTTGTATAGCGATATGGCTACAAGTTAGTGAAAGACAATTTGCAAAGTTCTTAATTTTTGTTTCATTGAAACCATTCCAATTCATAGACACTTACTTTTCAATTACTACTTGAAATATCAATTATTTGAATTGGTTGTTGAGAATTTTCCGTAACGTAAAAAAATATAAGTAAAATATTGACATCAAATAACATATTTAATTGTAAACAAAAAAAGATTTGAAATATACAATAATTTTCATGGAAATTTTGAAATTTGAATACCTTAAAATATTATTAGAAAAAATAAAATAAATGTAATTTATCAAAGATGTCCGAAATAAATAAATAAAATATAAGAAATAGGAATTAGTTTATAAAATTATTAGAGCTACAACAATGATTTTTAAAATATAGATCATTTAAAGATATATATACATGTTTTGAAGTACACACTTATATATACTTGACAAATAAACAATTTTTAAAAAATGAATACATAAAATTGATTATTAAATAAAAATTAATTAACAAAACTTAAACAAATAGATTTTCTAAAATGAAAATATTAAATTTTTTATGAATAGTGTCTTTTCCATTAAGTATAATTAAAAGTACATATTCACAAAAAAAAAGGATGGGGGATTCAAGAGCACCCCAAGAGAGTTCACACGGGATCAAGCCTGAAAATAGGAGCAATATCAACTATTCATAAAAAAAAACATGGGCATAGCCTAGAGATAAAACTGAGCTAAGTGGTCAGAGCAGTGTCGGCTGAGGGAGGATTAGGATCATATTTTCTACCCCATACATCAACGGGGCTAGGAGTCGAGTCCATAAGGGACCATCCTTCTTCAGCTTTATCATATTCTTCTTCATCCTTTATGGGAGAAATTGCAAGAGCCAGGAGGAATCTCCGCCAGTGTCCGACCAACCAGAACCATCAAGAGTGGCATGAGCAGGGCTAGAAGAAGGCCAAGCTGAGGTAGAACCACCATGGGGTGGGGAAATCGAGCGGCACCTCCAAGAATTAAGTCCCCCGCTAGAGGAGCGGCGAGGAGCCAGGAAATGTGGCATTTGCGAGTGGCGGGTGAAGGAACTGTGGTCGCGGTGGCTCCCATGGGGCGGAGACCTATTACTGGAGGCGGGAATATTTGGTGACAATCTGGCAATAGTACAAGGGGCATTTCCCCAATATTGAAGTAGCTCTTGCAAGTGGGTAACTTTCAATGCCACTTTATTAGCTTGCAATTGAATCTGCATCATAACATTATTGCAAATACATGCTTTAGTGTACATAAAAACATTAATATCATGAAAGATGCGAGTGAATAAAATACTGTTTTTGTCCTTCCAAAGAGTGAAGAGGATTTCCATCCTAAAAGCATGCCATGTCTGTTAAAAATTGAAGGAAAGTCTGGGGGAATCCCCCAACAGAACCATATGCCAAGAGAAAGATTCAAGTCGAAAAGGCCAAAAAAAATCATGAATACAGAGGTCAATACTGTTGAGCTCTTCTGTAAAACCAGAAGATATGAATGAAGGTCTCAGGTTGCCCACAGAAAGGGCACCTAGGGTCTGGCACACCAAGATGTTGAAGCCTAGAACCCAAAGGCAAGCCTTGAAAAAGAATACACGTGGCAAAATGAGCCACTTTGGGTTCTGCAAAATTGGCCACATTAACCTAAGGTTTTAAGATAATTATTCTTACTTACATATTTTCACACCTAATAACATTATAATTATTTTTAAACATAAATTAGCTTTGTTTTATTCTATTAAATTATATTAATAACACACTACATAAACTATATTCTAACATATCCTATTACATAACAAGAAAATAATAAAAATATCAACAAAATAGAAGAAAAAAAAAAAAAAAATCTTCCAATAACCATATGAAAATCTAGAAAATAGATAAATATATTAATATAAAGAAGATATATCCTACAAAATATAATGGTAAAGCTTGATATAACTAAATATTAATATCACATCATATTAAGAATACAAAACCGGATAATACAACTGTAATATTAGGACTATATATGCATAATATATAATAATTAAAGCAAGGTGTTATAAATATTTATATTTTATTATATTTTTTATTTTTCATATATTTTTCTGATTTTATTCACAATATTCATACCTCTTAAAGTAGAAAGATATAATTTGAATTGTGATTTTTAAAATCTTAATTTGAATTGTGATTTTTGAAATCTTCAAATTTCAAGCTTTTATGTAATTAATTTTATATTGATGCAATTTGATAATTATTCTCAACAAAAAAATAATCAATAGGCACATTATCACAAGTTTTGACTGATGGAGAAATATTATTACAAGTTTTGATTATAAGCAGGCTTGATTAGGTAGAGGCACAAATAAATGGAAAACTTGACGTGATTAAATTAATTGTATCTGTGAACTATAATAAGCAGACAATTAAAGATTCCAGCCAGTTTGATCTAAACCAAATTAATGTTAAAATGAAACAATTACATAGCCAAATCGGTGAAGCATGGCTGACACAAATAAAGAATAGTCATATATACGACTAGCTACTTGTGTGTTTCTTTGATCTCATTTTTCATTTGAGTCAAATTTTCTACATCTTTTGGTTTTATGATTCTTCTTACCGTCAAACTTGAAGGTTTTATGGTTCTTTTAAGTTTTAAGAGAATTGATAGGCAGAAAGGAATGTAGACCTCAACAACTAGGCCTTTGGGAAACAGTGGAAGACGTATTTTGAACAGAAAGAGAGCAATAGACAAATAGTGATAGGAAAGGTGACATATATTTTCAGCAATAGAGTGTGAGGAAGATGGCCAAGATGAATATTAAAACAAAGTTGCAGTAATGTATTCCAAGACTAGAAAATAATCCCTCCAAACAGAGAGAGAGAGAGAGACGATGACGGATAGGAGCCTCCTTAAAAGGAGAGCTAGGGTAAGCTTATATGATGTATAGAGATAAAAGTACATTAGAAGTTGGAGAGTAGTATCAAGGTGCAAAAGTATTATTGATAATAGCTTCCATATGCAAAAGTTTTAAAATAGAGTTAATAGGATAGATATCAGAGGTAAAATTATGACAATTGAGATATCCTAAAATGCTTGCAAATCATTCTAGTGACAGGTTTAGGCTGAGAAATGGGGAAAATGAGTCGTGTGTGTATGCAAGAATGTACACTGAAAGGAGATAAAAACATCTATAGTGAAGATTGTGAAGTAGGCAATTGTCCACAATACAATCATAGAACATGTGCCCACTAAACCATCATACAGAAGCAATTATAGGGAGGAGTACCAGCCAAGTGAATGAAAAGAATACACACAGAAGGATGGCCCTTGCCACGCCTTAAGATTTAGCTTATCAAGAAGCTTGCACGTGTAAGGATATAGAGGATACATCCCTTACATGCCAAAATAACTTGGCCTCTTTGTCAAAGAAAATAAATGATGAACAAAGAACGTTGTACAAGCCATAAATATGGCTAATACCTTATTATTTATTAGCAATATATTTTTTTATACTTTCCTAAATACAAGCATTATGTGGGCCTTCACAGATAGAGTGAAAAAATAGCTAATAAAGCCAAAAGTCAAACTTAGGGTGTCATGCCAAGTTTCTTGCCTCTAAATAACCAGAGCTGAGAACGGGGGTTGATCAACTCCAACACTGCCTGAAAGATCAGCAACCTTACTACGTTCGCCAAAATAGTGAATAAAAAAATACCTTTGAAGGACTTGCAGGCTATCGTAGCATTATACTTAATGACAATGAAAAAAACACAGCAGAGGAAGAAACACGTATTCATAGAAACATAGAAGAAAAAAATATTTCAAGCCAAATAGAGTGATTAAAAAGAGAAACAAATTAAAAACAACAGTTATAAGACATGAAGATTCATTATTACTAGTTACCCTCCAATTGTCCTCATCAGTTTTTCAGTCGTAAGAGTACATAGTCATATACAAAAAATAGAGATACAAATAGTCTCTAAGGTAACCATGCCTATAGATGTGAAATAGAATTCAATGCATCTGTGTCTACAACCTTTTGCTTCACATGAGTGCATTCATTATCATATGTGACCTCATTTAAGATATCCAAATTCTCTTAATTAAATGAAGGCTTCTCCTAATTGGCTATGGTTTGTTCTAAATTGTGATCTAGTTTAAGTTCAGAAAAATATATGTTGAAAACGTTGTCTCTGTCATGGTGCTACTAAAAAATACATGAAACAAGGGTTTGAAGGAGCAATGTTGAATGCATGTTGTTGTGCCCTAGCTTGATGATCTTAAATGTCTAGTTTGTTGTTATGTTTTCTTACGAAAGTCTGAAGAATTATTTAATTGTTGTCTGAATTTGAAAAATGAAAAAAAAAATTGAAGGGTTTATATAATTGTTTTGTGTAGATTGCATTCATACAAGAATCTATAGAAGCAAATATAGAGGTGGGAAACATAAGTATAAGCTTTAAGGGCCAAATAGGAGCGAGAAGGAATCTGAAATCTATTTTTTTCCTTTTTCTTCTTTACTGTGTATGGATGACAACTTGGGCCTAAAAAACTTCTAAGGGAAGTATGGATGCTAAAATTAGCCAAAGTTTAATCTTTAAGCTATCAACCTAGCACCCTAGAGATAATGCACATTTTCAAGACAATTTATGAAATAGTATCTCTATTAAGTCAGGTAATGTTAAGAGCATAAACAAGGACATGATCATTAAAGTGGGGTTCAACTTCCTAGAATCTTAAACTAATTTTCCTTGCATTTCCTATTGCTACATTGAAATCAATGGTGTTAATGTTTTATACCAGAATTAAGATAAACAACATAACAAAGAAAATGAAGATCAGATAGACACAAAGATTGCCCTGGGAAAACCTTCCTTCTCGAGAAAAAAACCAGGCACACCCAAGAAATATCACTTTATTAAAAATGAAGAAAGTCTCAATATTACAATGCTCTCAAACTGAGACTATATCAAGTACTTCACCATACTCACAAAATTGTGACTAAAATAAATACTCCTCAATCACATAAAACTCAATCATCTATGTATGTCATATACTAAACAATTATATTAATCATGCAATCAGCCCCTTCAAACAAAAAGAATCTAATAGATGATACTAACAATACCCGATGATACTACCAATACATGATTAATCATCAAGTGGCCACCCCATTTTTTGTTCTAACAATTTGTTCAAATATATTCTATTTGAAATAGCCTCGACCATAGAAGACTGATACAACTCATTTCATCTATTGTTACCAAGACAGTGACACTTCATGTGCCGACTAACATGTTACATCTCCATTTTACGTTACATAGTAGTGGCATTTCAATGTCCAACATACTCATCCTATTCAATGTGCCAACGAACTCCATCAACCATGCAATCAAGTGGCTCTTCATGTGCCAGCAGTCACATACACATATGACCTTTCATTTGTTGTCATTGAGGACTCTTTGTAGTCTTCAAAAGATGTGACTCTTCAAATAGAAACCAGTTCATCATTGTAGACTCTTTGCAATCTAAGTTACCCGACCATAATGAAGAAATAGACATCGCAGAGAATAGGCATCACATTTAAACAACCTGTACGTTGTAAAATACATTTCAGGTAAGTGGATATCTCCTACAGATATCAAACTTCAACACTCCCTCTTGGAAAAGGAGATATCTTTTTCAAATACTCAAGTCATGGAATCTCTCAACATGACACTCACAATGGCTTCACCCATTTGTGAGAAAAAAAAATTTATCACGGGTTCTCTCAACATGATAGCATCATGGAGTCACTCAACATGATGTTCACCATGGCTACTCCAATGTATGAAATAAATGTAAACATAAGCTCTCATCACAGAGTCTCTCAACGTGATTTTTTCATGGAGTCTCTCAACATGACATCCACTATGACTACTCCCATGATTGGAAAGAGAAAGACCTCCACCTCAGAGGAAAATAAGGGCTTTCACCTCAAATTTCTTCATCTCAGAGAAAAATGCATTACAAGGGCTTTCACCTCAAACTTATTTGTCTCAAATAAAAATGCATTACATGGGCTTTCACCTCATATTTCTCTCACAAAGAAATATGAATTTTAGCACATTATAAGAACATCTGAATGTTTAGACTACCTCTCAGTAGAGACTCCCTCTCAATAAGGGAAACATTCTCACATTTTTTATTATCACAATAAATTACAGTTGACTCCAATATTTGACCAAACAAGGAGCTTTTGAAACCACACCACTTCACGATCTTGTTGATACTATGCAAAGGACTTGACACTCTCCATTTGTTTCTCAAGCTCCCTTTGAATCTCTAACCCGATATGAAACAAGAGGCATTTTAGAGAATTTTCACACCCAAACCAAGCAATATATTGGACATGATTTTTCCAATGCAAAGAAAGAACCAATAGATTGCAGACATATCCATATACAAACCCACTATCTGTAAATTCTTACCCATAACTCACACAAGATGAATATTCAGTGCCTCTGTTGATGAGATCTGGCTTCCATCTTTTGTAGTTGATATAGTAGTAAACACAATGCAAATGCCCAATGTGATGACTCTCTTGATTCTACCAAGGTTTCCTTAATAATATTGGCTTAATAAGTCTAGAAATATACCACCGTAGTGACTCTACACACATATAATTTCCAATTTCCAATATTAGAAACTCTGGGTGATAAATATTAAAATATCAACCATAATCTCAACACGGACCTATAATACTCAAATAAAATATCCCAAATTAAAATGTAAACTCTCACAGCATTCATAATAATATATTTGATAAAAAGGAACTTATCTGCAAAAGAGATCCGATATACTAGAACAAAGGAATTAGATACATCCCTTTGTTGCGAAAGTAAAGATTAAAAATATTGAAATATTTCATGCTTAGTCTTCTGCCAGTGACTTTCAGCATTCCACTCAAACATACTAGTTTCCACATACTAGAAAAGCTGCTCCAAACCTTAACAGTGTTGTACCAATCAGTTTTGAAGCTAAATCAAACCCACATAAGAGTTACCTCCACTACTTGATATAAATACCATCACACCCAACAACAAATATGGGATTACATTTGATGTTACTCTAGCATTTCTATTCAACCATTTGGAAATCACAAGAACTCGTCACTCTCAACATTCGATCATTCAACTTGCAACTGGGGACCCATCAAGTGAAAACTAATCTCCATATAGAAATCCTTCATTCGATGTTATCAACCTGGCTCTGATACCATGTTAATGTTTTATATTAGAATTAAGATAAACAACAAAACAACAAAAATGAAGATCAAATAGACACAAAGATTACCCTAGGAAAACCCTCATCGAGGGCAAAACCTAGCCACACCCAAGGAATATCAATTTATTAAAAATGAAGATAGTCTCAATATTACAATGCTCTCAAACTAAGACTACATCAAGTACTTCACCATACTCAAAAAAGTGTGATTATAAAATAAATACTCCTTAATCACATAAAAATCAATCATTTATGCATGTCATATACTAAACAATTATATAAATCCTACAATCAACCCCTTCACACAAAAAGAATCTAACAGATGATACTAACAATACCCAATGATACTACCTATAGACGTCCAAAAATATTAATATTATTTTCCCTCTTATTCCTCTAACTATTTAATTCAATCAATTAAATAGTTTCATTTATCAATAGTTTGAATACTATTCTAATGTATTTTATTTAAATACATTTGCCTCCACAAAATCCCCTTTTAATAAATTTATATTTATTAAATCCTCCATATTCCTAATTCTTCTAAAGCATGATTTATTCAAATTTGATTTGAATAATACCCTAAAACCCTAGCTAGGAACCTATTA
>MU223776.1:91461-103669 GCA_018584345.1 Thuja plicata
ATAGTTGCATTGCCTTGGGGATTCATGTCATTTGTGTGTTTGAGAGAGCACACCTACATCCTATCTAAAAGAGCAAATCAAAATGAGTAGAATAGGGTGCATTGTTTACTTGTTTTTAAGCTCAATCTAATGTTATGTTGAGTTCTTTGTTGCTTGCTTGCTTTTTCATGTGGTTTTGAATTGATGTGCTAACCCACTAATGTTTTCATGTTTGAGCTTGCTCCCAACAGATTGAATAATTCCTCATACTACATTCTGGCACGCCCAGTGGGACCCACGTCCCTAAAATTCCTAACTTCTTGTCTTAATTCTCTTCAAATTTTTCCAAGCACACGGATCTGCGTCTGCATTTTACGCAGAGGCGTCTGCGCAAATTCCAGTTCTCTCTGAACTATCATTTGGCATCTACACTGAACCAGCATCTCTGCTCTGCACTGGCATCTCCGTCTGGAAGAGCTAGTTTGAGACTTTTTTCAACACAACTTTTTGGTTTATCAGGATTTTTGCTTTTCCTACTGATTTTAGGCATCTTATCATTCTATTTTTTAGTAGACTCATTTTACAAGCAGAAATTATGATGAATTTTCATTAAGGAAAACACATCTTGATAATGGTTGAAAGAACACTAGCTTTTAGTTATTTTAATACTCTCAAAATGGCTAAATTTGATCAAACTAAAGACTAAGAAGAAGAAAAAGTAACTTTATTTGCTATCTTTTTGTGTTTTCGGGTACATTGGCAGCCTCGTAAATGCTGGTTCATGAACCAGTGTCTGCGATTCACAAATTGACGTCTGCACAGAACCGGTGTCTGTGCTCTGTAAACCGGCGTTTGCACTCTGTAAAATGGCGTCTCCGACTGGTATAGCCTTTTTCTGGTTTTTCTGTGTTTTTGGAGAATTTTCTACTTTCTATTTTTTAAGAAAAAAATCAGAATCGATGTCTGCGCCCTGAACCAGTGTCTGCGCTCTGTCTAAGTTGGATTTATCATGTACTAACAATTGTTAAGTGGTTCTTGTGCTAATAACGCTTGTCAAAGATCAATATTCATAGAACTACTAATTAATAATTTTGCAGCACTGCTTGTCAAAGACACCAACTCAAAACTACTCACATTTGTCTTACAGGTTGTCTTGGATCTACATCGACCAAACGATCGTGTTTGTATTAATCTTTTTTAGGCACCTAGACTAATTAGTTAGATTTTCTTGTCTAATGCTAAGTGAGTGTTAGGGGATTATGCTCTCTTCCCTTTTGGGAAGATCAAAAACCTAGACACACTTACTTAGTGTTAAACAATCGAATCTTTTGGAAAGAACAAAGTGTGTCTTGCGTGCTTGTAGAGAAAATGATACTAGATAGGAGAGTATACTCTTTTCCCCTTGTGGGAAAATCATAAATCCAGACTCCTTTTTGTCGCCAATCCAGGTTACTATGAATCCTTTAGATGGGTCTGCCGGTTGAGGAAAAAATCTCCCAGGAACGACCCACGTGAGAAGGAGGTGTAAGCCACACCACTCTAACTCACGTTAATCAAATTTACTCCTTGGGATTAAAGCCTTGGGAGTCAGTTGACATTTGAGCTTATACTTAGCTCTTGTCTAACTTAAGTGCGGCCTCGCGGTCTCAATCACGTTTACGTGACCACTTTTGTCAAGACGCTCTATGGGGCTATACGCCTGAATTGTGATTGCACGGACATAGAAGATACAATCGAATGGAGAACCATACTAAACACTCTAGGCTTAGAAGCTACCCAGAACACCCCCGAAAGGTGATAATGCTTGTGCAAGGAAGATAGTAACTTCCCCAAGATCACTCATACATTTGTGCCACCCTAAGCATTTGGAACCGGATAATACGACGTCATGACTCGAGCCATTACGTGCTTGGTGACGGTCGTATTTTGATTAGCTCTTGTGTGTGTGCCTAAGCTTACGAGCAATTATTTTCATGCTATGCCAATTCCTTAGGTATATTTTATGCTTGAAGTGCTTGAAGAACATTGACAAATCTAAAACACAAACAAAATATTCAACATTCAAATTTGTCATGTGCTTGTATCCTTCAAGGTTGCTTTGTCCCTTGTTGGATTATTTTCAGGCACATGCTTGTTATTTTCTAGTTTGATTATGTTGAAATTGGTTCTTGCCATGGAACAAATATATTGAAAAATCAAAACAAGATCAAGCTTTTGCCAGATTATCAAGACAACATCCTTTTGCAAAAAAAAATCGGTCTTTTATGAGATATGTCCTAAAAACCTCCAACTATTCATCCAAGATCAGATCTACTTATAGGACATGACCGATTCCAAGAAGCATAAGAAGGTGAAAACTCTGTTACCACCCGTGCAAAGAGAACAGAAAAACACAACCCGAGAGACTACCAAGTACCAACACATTATCGATTCTGTCAAAAAAGAAATCCATAAATGAGAACAATTTGAAAAAGTGATTTACAACAACAAGGTTGCTCGTTTCATAGGCAAATATTGTCTAAACTCTTCTTTTGTTGGGGTTGAACAATATGACTAGTCGGTTTACCACAACAAACACAAGTCCCTCCTCTTCTTAAGCTCACTTAGCTTGCATTTTAGGAACTCACTTAGGTTGTCATCTTTAGGAACACATCACACACTCATCCTAGCATGATCTTGCATTAATCAAATCAATCCTAATTAGCCTAGCATCATCCTAATCATCATCCAAAGCATCCTTCATCACACCCCTCACTTGGTATTGCATACCCTTTTGAGTTGCTAAAAACCTACATCTTAATCAAACCCCATCCTTGAATGTCCTTAAAATAAGCATTATTTTAGGATAATCCCCTTTGTCTTTTTGCAACCTCATCACCTTGATCAAAAGGTTGGTTCGCATTAGAAAAGAATCTTGTCTGCAAAAGACCACAAGTCTGTCTTAGGTAGACAATCATATCCACTTGATCGTACACTAGGGAAAGCAACCCTTAATCCTTGCATACATCAAGTCATCCTTAATTCGTAGAAGCACATCCATCATCTTAAGCACATCCTAATCCTAGTATCATCATCCTTAGTTTCCTAGGTACATCCTTGCATACATCTTTCATCTCATATTCCTTTAGGATAGTCATTTCATGCCACCTATCACACGAGCCACTAAGAGGAGGAAGAACATGGATCCTAATCTTGCCGCTAGCTCATCTAATCCTACGACTGACAATACCAATGTCATGGTTACTTATGTGCCTCAGTCCAATGATCAAATTGAACATATCTGGGTAGACACTAATGAAACTCCTACTCTAAGTACCGTGGAAACATTTATCAACCATCCAGGGCTTGTCCACATGGTAAATGCCATGAGTGGACGCAACAACAATCAGGTACTCTTGGACATCAAACAACAAGGACTTCAAATTCCACCTTGGATTATACCTACACTTGTCACACAACCTATGGCACTTCCAGGGGAACATCCTTATCCCACTAGAAATGAATTTTTTGATCCACTTCAACGAGCCCTACAAGTGGGAACTCTTCTCGCGCAAGTAGTTCATCCCTCCATTTCACCTTTCATCATGCACACAACACCCTCACCTACCTCAAGAGCCCCACCTCTTGATGCCACATCAGCAGTGCAAACAATACCCCTATCATTATGCAAGCACCTCTGCAAGCCATAGTCGCTCCTCTTTCACAAGCAATCCCAACATTCATTTTAAACTTTCCACCACCACCAGTCAGCGCACAATAAACCACCATTCCACTCATTCCTACTCAAGCCGTTCAAAGTGCTACAACCAGTTCATAGCATCAAAGCATCCAAGTCTCCATGCCTATTCTGCCTTTCTTCACCACAGGCATGCCACCTACTAATGCATATAGCCAGCCCTTATTTTTGCAAGGGTCCACTTTTCCCGCTCCACCAGCAACACAATCACAATGAATGCTAGTAGTTCTACCTCAAACATTGTTCAACCCAAATCCCCCCATACTGCAACCATCCACGAATCCCTTCGTCGTACCCCAAATTCCCATCCAACCTATCCAAAAGCCACATCAATAGAAACCTATCCAACAACAACAGCAACAATAATCTATCCAACAGCAACAACAACACCTATTCAACAACAACAAATCACCAATCCATTCACATCTCAAGTGCAACAACAACCAATCAACCCCTTCACCACTGCACAGCCCACTATCCAAACTACACAACAGCTGCAACCACAAACGCAGGGGGAAAATCCCCTCATGGCACAACCACTGCAACAGTTTGCTAATCCTTTTATCCAACCCGTGCAACAACATCAAACTCATTCCGCCAATTACATAGTCATGCCATCTTTTGCTGCATCACAAACAATTCCCCGTCCACAACAAGTTCTCACTTGGGGCATTCTGTCGCAAAAAACTTATCCTCCATCCTATACAAGTGCACACTAGGTTCATCCCACCTATCCAACGTCGCAACAAATACAAGCATATTTCCAACAGTTGCAACAATCTTATCTAGCACCAGTACCTCCTCCACTGCAATATTCCCCTCAACCACAGCTTCCACCAGAACAACCCATATACGTTGACCAAAAACCATCATACCAAATACCACAATATCCCCTACAGAATCCTCCATACTCATCATTTGATCCGTATCATGTTCAAGGAAATCCTGCAATCACGATCAACAATCCTCCCCCGCAAATAAATCATGAATGGGAGGAAATGAAGAATGCTCTCAAGGAGCTAAAAGTTGGGACAGAAGCTAAAACATTCAAGTTTGAGGAAGTGTGTCCTTATCCATTTGATCGATCTATCACTGCCATACCCTTCCCCAAGCACTTTGAGACCCCAAAATTTGATAAATATCAGGGGAAGGGTGCTCATGTGAGTCACGTGAAAGAATTCTACATGGCCTGTCAAGAAGTGGCCTATAGTGATAACTTCCTCGTGAGACTATTTCCCAAAAGCTTAGGAGGCACCGCTCTTGAATGGTTCTACAAAATCCCTTATAGAACAGTCTCTACTTTCACGGAATTATCTGAAAAGTTTGTGACCCAATATGCACATAATGTCAAAAATGAACTCTCACTCCTTGACCTATGTAATTCCAAACAAAAGGGAGGAGAAAGCCTGGCCAATTATCTTTAGCGCTGGCAAGGTCTTACTACAAGGTTGTCTTACCAACCCCCAGAGCAACATCTTATCAAAATCTTCATTAACAACCTTCATCCTAAGCTTGCCTATCACATGCGCATGAACTGTATACAAACTTATCACGATATCAGAATCAAGGGTATGGACCTTGAACGAGGTCTCATAGAAGAAGGTACCATTAAGCACTATGAAGAATCCCAGCCTGACAAACATAACAATGATCGATTGCGATTCTAGAAAAAGAACAAAAACATGGTAACAGATGGAGCCACTGACACCAAACACGTTCAAGTTGGAGTAGCTAGTCCTAATGCACCTACCCAGACTTATCAACAAGCACCACCAATGTATCCTCAACCTCCTCCCATGTATCAATAGCCCAATCCCATGTATTCCCAACCAACATATCAGAAAAACATGCACCCTCAAGGTGCGCCTATCTATCCTCCTCCAGGACATCATATCAACACAACTACCAAGGTCCTATGAATCAGACAAATGCTATCTCAGTCCTGCATGGACAACAAATACCTCACACTTTGAATGCACCACAACGCACATTTACCCCTCTGGGTGAACCTATAGACATCATCTTCCGCAAGTTGGTCCAAGATAACCAAGTCATGTATCCTAAACACAGTCATTTGATGACTCAACACCTAAGCCTGCTTGGTATAAAGACAACGAGTACTGGGAATACCACCGTGTTAAGGGACACACCACTCTCAAATGCATGAAGCTGAAACACTATATCCAGGATCTCATTGACTGCAAAGAGATTGAAGTGGATTCTCCTGCCCAATCATTGCCAAACGTAGGCCTTAAAATTTATCAAAATGCATTCCCTAAACACACTTCCGGTATAGGCCCCGACAATCCTACTTAGTCCTCTGATCAGGGAAAGGGTAAACAAGCAGAAAACGCCGACAGAAAAGATTATACAAATGCATATATCAACTATGATAATCTTATCGGTTGCATATCCCAAGTACAGTCCTCCGTCAATGTCATCCATGTCAAGGGTGTCGATAGCTAATGCGTAATCACCACTCGTAGAGGTAGGATAACAGTCACAGGTGCTGGTCCCACCCCATCTGATGGGACCCAATACAACATTTTGGAACACCTAGGGAATACTCCAGCCCAAATTTCCATCCTGGATCTTCTCCGCACATCACCCACTTATCAAGAGATCCTCAATAAAGCCTTGCAAGAATCTCATGTTCCCAGCGACATCAACCTCACTAAATTCCAAAATCTTGTTGGACACCTATCTGCATCTTGTGGGGTCTCCTTTAGACCAACAGACATACCCTCTAAATAAACTGATCATAATCTCCCACTTTGTATCGCTGTCATGGTTAAAGATTTTTCCATCAAACGGGTCATGATAGATAATGGATCGGCCCTAAATCTATGTACTCTAAAATTCATAAAATAGTTGGGTTGCACTGAGGCTGATATAACAAATGATGTCATCACAATAAAAGCCTATGATAATTTGGAGCGTACTTGTAAAGGCACCATATCATTGCCCATTCAAGTGGGCCCAGTTATCCAAGAGACATTATGTCATGTTGTTGATCTTGACCTTCCCTTCAACATCCTCCTCGAATGCCCATGGATTCACTCTATGCAAGCCATCCCATCCACCTACCATCAGTGCATTAAATTCCCATATAAAGGCACTGAGATCACCATTCGTGTAGATCCCAAGCCCTTCGCATACTGCAATGCATTGGAAACATCCTTTCCACTTTCCAATCACTATCCTGGGATTGATATTGGCACCTCTGTCGCCAGCTCATCTCAAACCCATTTAGACCCAGAAACAATCCTCTCCTCCACCTTGTCCATTGTCAAGATCAACAACAAAGGTTGTGGTGAGTACACTTTATTTAATGCCTTTGTAGTTGGAGCACTGCCAATTGATCCTCACACTCAAGGTCACCAGCCTAATCTAAGCAAAATAGAATCAGAGACAACCAAGGCACTACAATTTGGTTCTACCACTTTTATATCAAAAGGTACTTTGACTGGCCATGAAATGGCACCAAACATCAACCAATGGCTATATAAAGATCCACCACCCAAGGACACAAGTTGCCTCAATTACTTCAAATATAAGTACCCCGCAACGCACAAACTGGTGACAAAAAAATGGAACTACCAAGGAGGTGGCCTTGGTTATGAAGAGAAAGGAATGAAATATCCTATTATACCTACCTGACTAGAAAAGCACTTGGGCCTTGGCATGGGCTCTGACACGAATGGGGGCACCAATGAGTTCATCGACTATTCCTCTTGTCCATCCTTGGGCAAAATCGTTGACATCAAAGATATCCCGGAAGATAAAGTTGTGAGAGCTTATGACGATGTTTTCGACGATGAAACCTTCCTGGGCAATGTTGTCCTACAACAACTTTCCATCCTCTTCATTTACCTTCCCTTCTGCCATCCTGAACTCATAGACTAGGACCAACCAAGTGTCGTACATGTTGACGAGTTCCAAAGTGAGGACGCACTCCTAAGCTTTATGGGATCAATTGAGAAAAGTAGTGACTGGGGGAAAGACTCAGCATATGTCTACAAACTAGACCCAAAGGCATACTTTGGGGAAGAGGAGAACTTTAGCCGCAGAAATGACACATAAAACAAAAATAAAAAAGAGAAAAATTGATCCCCTAGCGAAAACCCCTCTGGGGCACTATCTGATCATAAAAAAGTAAAAACAAAGGGTGTATCCCCTGGTGAAAACCTCTCTGAGGCGCTAGAGGATGAAGATTCTCCTCTTCCTCTTATCCAAGATTACAGGCCTGAACAGTCATCAATTCTCATTGAAGAAGCAAAACTTGTCAACCTGGGTACCAAAGAAAATCTCGCCATCACATACATAGCAGCATCTTTGATTGAATCAGAAGAAAGTGATCTTGTCACTTTATTAAATGAATCCATCAACAATTTGCATGGTCTTACTCCCACATGCCGGGGTTAGATCCCAACTTGGTGGTTCACCATCTAGCAGTGGACCCGAACATCAAACCTGTCAAGAAAAAGCTCAGAAAGATGCACCCCAAAGTGGCACTACTTGTCAAAGCAAAGCTAGATAAATTACTCCACGCCAAGATCATCCGCCCCATTGACTATTCTGACTGGATCTCTAATATGGTGCCCATCTCTAAGCCTGATAAATCAATCAGGATATGTACAGATTTCAGAGATCACAATAAGGCATGTCCCAAGGATGATTTCCCCTTGCCAAACATAGACATGATTGTAGATCTCACAGTAGGACATGAGATGTTGTCACTCATGGATGGATTTTCTGGATATAATCAGATCCGCATTGTAGAAGAAGATCAGCATAAGACAACATTCACAACCCTCTGGGGCACCTTATGCTATAACATGATGCCTTTTGGCTTAAAGAACGTTGGGGCAACCTATCAAAGAGCCATGACTGTCATTTTTCACGACATAATTCACAAGATCCTTGAAGACTATGTGGATGATATCTTAGCAAAATTAGTAAAAAGGGAAGATCACCTAGATGTTCTGAAATGAGTCTTTGATAGAATTGGACACTACTTCTTAATGCTCAACCCTAAGAAATGTGTCTTTAGAGTCACATCAGGCAAACTCCTAGGGTTTATTGTATCCAGATGAGGAATTGAAGTCAATCCAAAGAAAGCACAATCTATCATAGAGATGCCTCCACCAAAAGCACTCTAACAGCTATGCAGCCTCCAAGGAAAACTACAATTTGTGCACCATTTCATCTCTCAACTAGCAGACAAGTGCCAACCATTCACTCATCTCCTGCGAAAAGATAATATATTCAAGTGGGATCCTCAGTGTCAGAAGATTTTTGACAAAATCAAAGAATACTTGGCTAATCCACCCATCTTGGTACCACCTGTACATGGTCGACCACTCATCCTATACATCTCCGCTACTACCACAACACTGGGGGTGCTCCTCGCTCAATTGTATGATGAAGGCAAAGAAAGAGCCATTTATTATATCAGTCGAACCTTAGTGGGTTATGAGCTCAATTACTCTCCTATGGAAAAAGCATGTCTGGCAGTGGTCTTTGCCACTCAAAAACTTTGCCATTACATGCTTAGTCACACAACCAAGCTCATTTCAAAGGTGGATCCTCTCAAGTACCTACTCTCCAGGACTACACTTATAGGTCGAATGGAAAAATGGGTTATGTTGCTAAGCGAATTTGATATTCAGTATGTCGATAGAAAAGCCATTAAAGGGCAAGTCATTGCTAATCAGCTAGCCGAAGCACCATTGGTAGATGCATATCCTTTGGTCACATAATTTCCAGATGAGCATTTGTACATGGTAGAAGAAAAACCAACATGGCAACTCTACTTTGATGGGTCCTATATAGCTCATGGCGCAGGGGCAGGAATACTTTTTGTCACACCTCAAGGTGACTATATCCCTATGTCATTCAAATTGGGATTTCCCTGCACAAACAACATTGCAGAATATGAAGCACTAATTATAGGACTCTGCATGGACATAGAATGGAACATCATAGATATCCAGGTCTTTGGCAACTCCTAACTCATCATCAAACAAGTCTTGGATGAGTATCAAACCAAAGATGACAAATTGACGCCATATAAGCAGATGGTTGACAAGTTGAAAGAACACTTCCTCCACTTGCAGATAACACAAGTACCACATTTACATAACAAAGTTGCCGATGCAATGGCCACAATTGGCTCTCTTCTCGAGATTCCCCACGAGTCTATGCAATACAAATTCTTAGTTGAGCAACTACATGCTCCCGCTTATGAGAATGATGAATCGAATCGCGTATGTGTCTTGGTTGGTCCCCAGTCCCCGTGTAACCACGATATCCAAGATTACCTACAAAATGGTATCATATCTCCTCATCTCACTATAAACCAATGCCAAAACTTTATCCGTAGAGCATCTTGTTACACCCTTGTTTCCAATACCCTTTATCATCGAGGCTATCACAACGTGCTCTCTAGATGTTTAGATGAAAATGAATTCACCCAGGCTTTACAAGAGGTACATGCTAGAATCTGCGGTGCCCACACGAGTGGCATGGTCCTAGCCAAGAAAATTCTACGCACAGGTTACTATTGGCCTACAATGGAACATGATGCTTGTGAGTTCATCAAAAAGTGCCTACCTTGTCAACAACATGCTAATTTGATCCATGCTCCTACTCAGGACTTCAGACCTATTGTGCCTCCTTGGCCCTTCTCTTGTTGGGGTTTTGACCTCGTTGGTAAGATTACTCCCCTCTCTTCTGAAGGCCACAAGAACATAATCACAGCTACGGAGTACTTTACAAAGTGGGTCGAAGCAATTCCGCTCACACTCACTACTGGTGTCCAGATATCCAAATTCATCCTCTATCACATCATTTGCCACTTTGGCATACCCTCCACCATCTTCGCAGATCACCGTACACCATTTGAAAATCAACACGTTAGTGATCTCTGTGCTCGCCTCCATATCCATCACTGTTTCTCCAATTCATATTTCTCGCAAGGTAACGGCCAAGCTGAGGCAACTAATAAAACTATCCTCAAAATCCTCAAGAAAGTTGTCAATGATACTGGTCGTGACTGGCTTCTCCAGATCAATCCTGCCCTCTAGGCATATCGCACTTCCTATCGTACTCCTAATGGCACTACTCCCTACTCCCTAGTCTACGGTGCTAAAGCAATCTTACCAATTGAGGTTGAACTACCCTCCCTCCGAGTATCACTAAGAGGCATGATTGATGATGAAGATTACCGGGTAGCACGACTCACACAGTTGGATCTCCTAGATGAAAAGCGCCAGCAATCTTATGATCACTTGATTTTTTACTAGAATAGACTCAAGTGGAACTATAACAAGAAGGTCCACCCATGCCAGTTCCAGGTAGGGGACCTTGTGCTAAAAGAAAATCAGAAAGTGGGTACTGATCGAGAAAAGAAAGGCAATTTTGAAGTCACCTGACAAGGCCCATATGTTGTCACTGCATGCTTTGGTTATGGGGCATATCAACTCTCTACTCTAGGAGGAGAACCATTGAATGATCCTATCAACATCATTCATTTCAGGTGCTTCTATGCCTGACAGCTAGTTGTTCATTCCAGTTATCTGAGAAAATCCATAAAAAAATATAAAAAAGTCCTGAAAAAAGCACAAAAACAATGTAAAACAGTCCTGAAAAAATCTCTAAAAAGAAGAAAAATGAAGCTGAAAAAAATGGTTGTCCCAGTGAAAACCTGGTAAACAGGCACTTGGGCAACATCAAAAAAAAAAAATCAAAAAAATCAAAAAGATCCAAAGAAATCAAAAAGAAAAATAAAGAGAAAAAATTTCGTCCAATGGTGAAAACTTGGCAATCAGGCGCCTTCGACAAGTATGGGTGATGAAAAATTGGAAACAAGCGTCACACATAGTGGACCATTCCATTATCTATCAAAATCTCATTTCCTTCCATTACCAGCACCACATCTCCACTAATCTCCACATTTCCTATATTCTCTGGGTGTTTGCATATCATACGCACTAGTCCATAATGATCTTCCTATCTCGTATCCTGAGCTTTTGTACACATAATCTTGTATATTATTGTTCATAAATTGTACTATCCCAAAACTTAAGTGCCAGTCCTGTATATTTCTCGTGTCTTGGGTTGCTCCTTGCAAGATCCTACATTGATTCTATAGTTTGCTTGTAGTGCACATTTGATCAATCAACTTGGTAAGTCCCCTCTTTCTAGAAATGAGTCTTGAGGATGTATCCTTCCTCTTGTCAACTTAAATCTAGATCATCATCATCTTTGGGTTCTCGCAGGATGTATCTTTCCTCTTGAACTAATCAATCAGCACACGCACCTATCACGTGCATCAAGACAAGTAACATGATCCAATCAAATCTCAGCAGCAACCTTTGTATGTAATCGTTGTAACTAATCGCTTGTAATTAATCGCTCAATTTTATCCTTGTACATTCATGACACATTCCATCTTCCCACCATCATGCTAACATCCTGAGTCATCATCCT
>MU223776.1:109106-123976 GCA_018584345.1 Thuja plicata
AAATGGGCACCCATTCCTCTTTAATTCCTTCTTACAACTTTGTCTCCCCTTTTGAAATATTGAGCTACTCAATATTAATGCCAATTTTGACTCAAAATTGGCCATCTTTTCAAGTCCATGTGTCTCCCATGTGGCTCTTATGTGGATTCCACATAGGTTCCACTTCATCCAAGCCTCTTCCTCTCTCCAAAAACTCTATAAATAGAGGCCTTCTCCTCTCATATTTTCATCTCTCAATTTTGCATTGTTATCATGTTGTTTTGCATTTAGAAGTTCATAGCTCTAGATTCCATGTTTTCATATGCTCTTAGTTTAGGCTTAAATCACTTAGATATTACATGCTAGGTTCTTTTTGGTTAAAATTGAATTATAGTTTTTATCTCATATCATAACATAGCATAGTTCTTGCATCATAGTTTTTAATCTCATGTCTTGCATATCAATTTGAGCATCATCTTTGGGAAGGATTTAAGACTAGTTTTCCATACTAGTTCTTGAATTTCTTCTTTGATTCCAAGCTTGCATTACATAGTTGCATTTCCTTGGGGATTCATGCCATTTTTGTGTTTGAGAGAGCACACCTACATCCTATCTAAAAGAACAAATCAAAATGAGTAGAATAGGGTGCATTGTTTACTTGTTTTTAAGCTCAATCTGATGTTATGTTGAGTTCTTTGTTGCTTGCTTGCTTTTTCATGTGGTTTTGAATTGATGTGCTAACCCACTAATGTTTTCATGTTTGAGCTTGCTCCCAAAAGATTGAAGAATTCCTCATACTACACTACCAATACATGATGAATCATCAAGTGGCCACCCCAATTTATATTCTAACATGTTCAAATATATTCTACTTTAAATAGTCTTTGCTACCATAGAAGGCGGATACTACCCATTCCATATATCATTACCAAGATGGTGACACTTCATGTGTTGAATAACACACTACATCTTCGTCTGTCATTAGACAACGGTGGCATTTCAATGTCAAACGTACTCATCATATTCAAAGTGCCAATGGAATCCATCGTCCAAGAAATCATGTGGCTCCTCATGTTCCAACAACCACATATGTATATTACCTTTTGTCTTCTCCCATTGAGGACTCTTCGTAGTCTTCAAAAGATGTGACTCTTCAAATACAAACCAATTCAGCAGTGTAGACTCTTTGCAGTCTAAGTCACCCAACCATAAGGAAGAAATAGACATCTCAAAGAATAGGCATCACATTTAAACAACCTGTATGTTGTAAAATATATTTTAAGTAAGAAGATATTTCCTGCAGCTATCAAAATCAACACTCCCTCTTATAAAAGGAGATATCTTATCTAAATACTCAATTCATGGAATCTCTCAACATGACACTCACAATGGCTTCACCCATTTTTGAGAAAACAAATTTTGTCATGGATGCTCTCGACGTGATAGCATCATGGAGTCACTTAACATGATGTTCACCATGGGTAATCACATATGTCAAATAAATATAAACACAAGCTCTTATCATGGAGTCCTCAAACGTGTTGTTGTCATAGAGTCTCTCAACATGACATCCATTATGGCTAATCCCATGAGTGGAAAGAGAAATACCTCCATCTCAGAAGAAAACAAGGGTTTCCACCTCAAATTTATTTGTCTTAGATAAAAATGTGTTATAAGGGCTTTCACCTCAAATTTCTTTGTCTCAAAGAAAAATTCATTACAAGGGATTTCAGCTCATATTTCTCTCATAGAAAAATATGCAATTTAGCACATAAAAAGAACATCCGAATGCTGAGATTTGTTGTGACCTAATCACACATCACCCATTTCAATATGGGACCCCTTATGTTTTCTCTCTCTTGGCCCTTTTGGTTTTGTTGTCTTAGAGGTTCTAGTTCTGGTCACCTAGGGTTTCTTCTGTTCTGGCTGAGAAGTGATAGATTTTGACCAATACTTAAGTAAAGGTTAGTTCCCCTACCTTTTCATGTCTAGGAATTGGATTCTCCTTCAATTCAAGTTACAGAATTTGAGTATGGAAAATTTGAGTACAATAGAAGAAACTTTTCAAGAGTCTCTTAGAGGGTCCCAATGCATCTAGATGGAAGCAAGTGTTGGACAATTAAAGAAATAAGTCAAGAGGTTTCACTTATTGCATAAAAATTTGGTTCTAAAATTAAGTCCACATCTGTTCAGTTTTATTTATTTTGGGGAAAAGTTTATAAAGTCTGGAATTTTTGATGCAAAGAAACAATTCCCACTTCTCAGCTTAATCATTGCAATAAGAAGACGATAGAGAAATAAAGTGATGAAATTATCCCCCCACACCTGAAGATACTCAACAAACATTCAACTATGGTTCTTTATTTTGGGCTTGAATGCCTCCACATTCCTCATTCAATATGTGAAGGATCTAAGAAACATTGATCCGGTCATGCCCAAGAACAACTGCATGCGAGTACCTGTTACAAGAAGAAAGCATAAAGGAGGAAAAATTTGAATAACTCAGAAGCTCAGAGAAACTCGAAGAGCAGAGAAAAATTCTATTCTGGATTAATGAACAATAATTACAAAGTTCAACCTTAAAAGGTGAACGAAACCCTAAAAAGAAACAAGATAGGTTGCACATTAATAATTAATAAAAGAATTACTTATTAATGCACCTAAGAGAAAGCTTAAGCACTAAAGAGTAATAAAACAACTTAACTAATTAAATCAACATGATTTAATTAATAAGTAAAATAATGATTACTCTAACACCTCCCCCCCCTTAAGCTAAGCTCGGGGGGTAAGCTAACCTAGCACAACTATGAAAGCAGGAAATGGGTCCCGGCAACAAGGCCTGATCAGGTACCCAATACAAGGAAATCTTTGTAAACCAAGGAAAAAGGAGAAAACCTTGTAGGAAAACCCCCTCTCCAAAAAGAGATAGAAAAATGCAAAAAATAAATGGCTCAAGAGACTCTCTCAAAACCATAAGTACAACCAGCCCCCCATGAGAGAGGGATGAGACACCAAAGCCCCCTAGAATGATAGAACCCCTGTGGTAATGATCAAACCAATGGAACTCCAATGTGGAAGAAACAAAGGCAAGGAACAACAAGGAAACCCCTGAATGTGAGGTGAAACTGGAAGGCCTAACTGATGCTCAAAGGAGAATGCATGAGACTCCTATAATGGAATCTCCAATGAACGTGGACCAATGGATGGGCTAAATTTGTCATCTGGGAGGAGTTGAATGTCCTCGGATATACCCTCAACAATTGGAGTAGGTGGCTCAATGCAAGGAGCGACCATAATAGGTAATGCTGAAGAGGAATCATGTTGAACATATGCAAAATCAATAGGAGGAGGAGGTGAAGAAGCCACAACACTGATATAAGGAACAACACATAAGTTTAGGTAACCTAACTTCTCCTCAATAGGCACTCGTGAAGTAGGAGATATATTCTCTGACAATGGAGATGGTGGACCAAAATGAGAGGAGTACAAGTGGGTATCATGATCAACTGTCCCTATAGCAACAATATTGTCTATCCCACTGTCTCTGATGTGCACTGAATCTAGAGTGAACTCAATTGTCTTCCCTGTCCCACTGTGAGTAATCTGATAGATAGAGAGAATGTCAGAGGATAAGGATGGAACACATAGTACATCATAGAATACGTCATCATCAATGTTAATAGAACCCTTCCCACATACAGTCATAACAGTGTTATTCCCTATCAAAGTGTGTGGGGTAGGTGAAGCCTCAAAAGATGAGAATAAATCCTAATAAGATGCCATATGGTGTGAAGCACCTGAATCCAATAGACATCTAGAAGAGGGATCAATAGCAGATGCACATAATGCATGAGCCTTTCTGTTGTCTAACCCATCTATCGGAGAAGATGATGAAGAAGACCAGTGAGAAGAGGAAGAAGGAATATCAATCTTTCTCTTGTGAAGAAGAGCTGTCAAATCATAAATTTGTTGGGCATATCCATCTACCTTCTTCTGAAAGCACTTAGACTCATGATGATTGGGATTATTACAATAAGCACACTTAGGTGTTTCAATTTTTGATTTTCCCTTATTTGGAGGAGATGGATTAGAGGAATGTTGAGAATGAGAATCCTTCCAAAACTCCGTGGTTGGTGATACCTATTTCTGCTTTGGCTTCTGTGAAGAGGGATGATAAACCAAAGCATGGCTCATTGATCCAGAACTACCATCCAACTATTGAATCTTTGACTACTCTTGAGTTAACCGATCACAAAAGCCCTCAAAGGAAGGCATAGTGTGCCTAGGACCCAAAGCATCCATAGTGGAATAGAAAGTGGAGGAGAAGATCTCAAACTATCCTCGAAGCTTTGAGAGTATCAGAAAGATACACTCATTATCTAATTTTTTCTTCCCACATCCTTTTAAAAGTGAACAGAGAGCATTGAACTTCATCAAGAAGTCCTCAATGATGGGAAAATTGTCAGGAAATAATGATGTCAAATCTGCATCAAGTTGTAGTACCCAGGACTCATTCACTGTGCCAAACAAATCTATAAACTTTCCCCAGATGGTCCGAGGAGTGTGCAAATTCTCCAAGTGAAATAGGAGATTGTTAGAGATGTTTAGTGCAATTAAGCCCATGGCTTCATCCATCTTATTCATGTTCTGAATAATCTCAAAAGGACATTGCAAAATATGTTGGTTCTCATCTAGACAAGACCATAAGCCGCGTGACATGAGCAGCCTAGTCATGTGTGCTTTCCAGGTGTGGTAGTTATGTGGTGTCAGTCGGGCAACTAAGGGGTCCGACATTGAGAGAAAGAAGATGGAAGTAGAAGAGTATTTCTAAATTAAATGACAAAAATTAAAATGCACCCCCAACAATGTGGTAAAATATCCCCCATACACCAAAATTAACTTAGAGAGCACAAAACACAAGAAGAAAACCTGGTGACCTGATGCAGTGAGGAGGGAAATAGAAGTTTATACTTTGACGCTGAAAAAAGGTACTCAAATGGAAGAATCTGAAACTCAAACACACATGAGGAGAACCAGCTCAAAAAGAGCTTTCTGATGATATATGGCACTTCAAATTTTGACCTGGTATGCTCAAGTTATGAGAAAAACACCGACAGGACCTCCGAAAAACAAACTCTCTGGAAAAAACCAGTCACTACAAATAAATTGACGTCCAAATGGTCGTCGCACGTCCAGAGAAAAAAATTTGATGGTAGTATGACCGTCATGCCAGAAAAATATTTCGGTCACCGGAGAAATAAATCCATTCACCGAAAGATGACGTCAACTGTCGAAAAGATGACATCATGGGTGTTGTTGGCGCATGGGTGGCGAGGCGGCGGCGGGGCGGCAGCGCCCGAGCGGCGCGGTGGTGGGCCGGTGGTTGCTAAGCGGTATGAAGGCTCTAGTGGCTCTACGATGGCGCATAAGCCGTAGGCTAAGCGTGGGTCAGGCGGTGCATAGGCCACACGCAGTGTTGTGCGCTGGCCTGCGCTTAAAAAACTCAATTTTTTGAGTTTTTTTAATTATTTTTATTATTTTTTTGAATTTTACCTCAAAAAGCGTACATGGAGGCCAAATTTGACAAACCTTATATGAATATATAGGTTTTTGGGCCTTTTGAGCCTGATGGTGAGGTCCATTTGTGCCGAAAATGCTCCAAAAAAATATTCACCTTCAAATTGAAGACAAAAACCCCCAAAAAAGATGAGATTTTCTCCTTCAAAACATGCTTCAAACACTCTAGAACAGGCAGCAGTAGAGGGGCTCTGATACCATGAAGGATCTGAGAAATACTGGTCTGATTACGTCCAAGAACAACTACATGCAAGTACTTGTTACAAGAAGAAAGCATAAAGGAGGAAAAAGCTAAAGAATTCAGAAGCTCAGAGAAACTCGAAAAGAGCAAAGCAAAATTCTATTCTGAATTAATGAACAATAATTACAAAGTTCAACTTTAAAAGGTGAATGAAACCCTAAAAGGAAAAAAGCTAGGTTGCACATTAATAATTATTAAAAGAATTAATTATTAATACACCTAAGAGAAAGCTTAAGCACTAAAGAGTAATAAAATAACTTAACTAATTAAATCAACATCATTTAATTAATAAGTAAAACAATGATTACTCTAAAAATATGTTCTGAGATGTTGTCAAAAGAGGTTTGCCATGGAAAATGTAGCAATGGATGTCATTCATTCTCGGTTTGTAGCAACAGCTGGATGACAACGAAGCTCATAATCGACGAAAGATCTAAAATCAAAAGGCGTGAAAGAAGCTTGTGCACCATGGATGAATCATTTATGACCACGGTTTGAGAAATTATTTAAAAGGCAACTTCTACTCAAATGTAAAGAAAATCTTCAAGATATCCTGCCCAAAACAATGAGATTTCAATGAAGGTCTTTAACAGCGGTGACTGAGCTTAATTGAATGAAAACCCCTCACATGCTTTCCTACACCCAAGACACTATTCTAAAAAAATGGAAGAAAATGTTACAAGGATCGAAGCTCATCAAATATGTTCATAGCGCAAATATGGGCAAGTCAAATATTATGCAGATAGCATAGGACTGCCAAAAGTTGTAAATCACACCCAGTGCTAAATAGAGGTCAATAAGGAATGTTTCCAAATAGAAAAAATCCATGGTCATGCTTTGATTGCGCTCTTCTAGAAATATCCTCCAAATTGTGCCTGAGCGCAATACTCGCTTGGTCATTGAACACCATTCAACATCTAGCATTCCCAATCACACCTCATAGACATCTCCCCAAGACATAAGTCCACTGAGCATGGGCCAGGAGTTGAACTCTCAACTTAAATTATCTACATGCCAAGAATCTCACCCAGTGATAAGAAAATTATCATGATGACCTCTCATCCATGCCCGGCAAAGAATGAAAGAAGTGTCCAACATCAGGAAAAGAAGGGAACTTGTTTAAAAACATCCAAGCCTATGACAAAAACATGTCCAGTGCAATGTCCTGAAGGTCATGGAATTAACAAAAGTCCATGAGGGAAAGAAAATCCCACTCTAGCGCATTTTCCATGAAATCAAAAAATTCCAACGATGAAGAAAAATTTGTATATGTGCCAAAAATGCGCCCGAGCGCAAGTCAACAAAGTGATATAAATAAAATATTAACTTTTTTATATTTAATATATAATGAATGGATCAAAAAGTAGACAAATTATTTTTTTGGAAATAGAGCGATATTAATTAAATATTATGTTTTATTTAATATTTAGCTAATAAAAAGAAAAGTGATAAGTTTAATCAGAGAAATTTGGAAGATTAAAAAATGGAATTAAATCACTTTTTTATTGATATTTGATTAATTAACTTTCAAAAAAATCAAACAATTGGATAAAATCATGAAACTTCTTGATGAAGTAAAAGTAACTCAAATTGGTAATTTCTAAAAGGCTAGAGAAAAACTATGACAAGTGGCAGAGAATCTCTCCAAAAATAAAAGCTTGCAAGAAAAACAAAGTAGCTTCCTAAATTTAGCCTGCAACCTTTAGAGCAGCTTTTCATGTTAGAAGTCTATATAAGAGAGCCTTTATCATTTCATTATCACACACAATTTGAGGAATGAGTTGAGGAAAAAAAATTGAAGATTTAAGAGAATTTGTGAGAAATTTTTTCATAGTTTTTTTCCGGAAGGAGAGAGAATTCTTGAGGAGAGAGAAAATTTCTGAGGGAGAATTTTTTTTTGAGAAGTGTGAAAATATCCAAGAGGTCATAAAATCCTGAGAAGAAGGTTTTTTTTGTAGTAAGTTTGAAATTTTATGAAAAAACATACCTTCGTGAAGGAGAGAGAAAATCCAATTCTAAAAGAAATAAAATGGCAATTTTTGACAAAATTTTTAGAATTTTCTCCTTGAGAAATTGGTCTACTTTTTTGTTTTCTTGCAAATTCTTCTGTTTTTTTTTATTTATGTTTTTCAAGAATGGAAGAGCCTATAGGAATGAGCATGTCGAGGAAGGAGTTGATAAAGAATGAGTAGAGAGGATTTTATCCAGAATCAAAGATTGTTTCAAAATGGGTAGAAATTGGAGATACCAACCTCAGATGTTTGGACAAGAGTGAATTTCACCGAAGAATTTTTGGATGCCAAGATCACCAGCCAACACACTTGGCCACCCAAATTATGAACAGTAGGATCATAGTTGCAGCTGGCTTTCTTCCAGCTTTTCAACATTCTAAGTTGATCGTGGAATGTGCCAAGCACTTCAATTCAAGAGATAGGACAACTAAAGATTCAAATGGAAACATCATTGCAGAACTTTCTCCTCTAGCTATTGTTGAAGAATTTGGAATCCCTACCTCTAGGAGGCTGGTATTGAAGACAAAGGAACAAGCACACAGATTTTTCACCATCGGAATTCACTATTGTGAAAACATCATAAATAACAAATGGTTGAAAAATAATATATCCCACCACTCCAATTGTCGAAGGAGTTGGTATGGCTTGATTTTCACATAGAATATAGAAACTTAGTCATGGTGTTGAGCAGGATTTTTGGCATGATGCAGTCCTATATGTTTGAATCTTGTTTGTGGTACTTTTTTGAGAAGGTATTTGAAGAACATAATCATATGGATTAGGCTAGATTCATCAGTGACAACCTAAGAGAACAATTGGTGAATCTGGAGCAATCACAAAAAATTTATATGAGCACTTATGTTAGATACATGTTGGCACAGAGTACGAGGTATGATGGGTTGAGATACAAAGGGTCAATTGAAAGTGGTGCTCCATGTCTGAAAGTACACAAGTGTTACCCTTAGTTGCATTTGTAATCCATAGATGATTATGTCTGATTCAACGATGCCTTTGCAATGCACATTGTGAGGAATTTGCAGAAAAGGTCGTATGTGAGGTTTTCATTTGGGGAATTGAAGTTGGTGGAGGAATACGGAGCTTGGTTCATTCAATTTCCTTCTTTATCCTATATCAGAGTTCAGGTATTTTCAGTGCAGCCATACAAACTCTAGTGATATCCTATTGATAAGATGGTCATCTTGGAGATCACTCTATAGCTGACAGTGTATGACAAAATCTAGAAGGGGAAGAAGAAGTTGGGATTAGAGTTCCCAATCTCCATAGGTGAAGATAAGGCTAAAATGTATCCATGCTTGAAGGTAGCTAAAAAGTTATCTCACAAATTGCATTTCTTCTATCTTCTGCTTCTTCCAGGGAGAAGGGACTATGACCCATATAAAAAAATCATATCAATGGAAGGTACAAGATACCAACACAAGATGCATCTTGAGGATTTTTGGGCCAATGTTGTGGATGAGAATGAGATCATAAAACAAATGCATTCCAGGTTGTCACTCAATTTGATCAGAGCATGTAGGATCTTCTAAGTGCCTGATTAGATGGGAGAAGATTTGAACATGATGCAGAAAGGATACAACCCAAAGAAGGAAAGGGTCATCCATCCCTATGACTTATCAAGAAAGGAGATTATAGACATTGACATATTATCTGAACCAGTCTTGGAACTCACAAAATGGTGGATTTTACGACAATTGTCCAAGCTCTCCATGTCAAAGGATGGTTGGAAATACAAATTGATGTGTCACTTTCCACTGAGAGATGAAAGACCACAACAGCCATCCAGAGATAGAGTTGAAGAAATAAAAATCTCGTTAGGTAGTGCTAAGTGAAGGAAAAGAAAAGGTGTTGCTCAGGAAGTGCAACAAAGAGGTATTGAAGAGCCCCAGCAGAAGAGGCGAATATTAGGAAATGCACTATCCTCACCTAGTTAGACTCTGAGTTTGTAGGAGATAGATCATTTTTCCAGAGGACAAGTAGAAACCAGTAGAAGAAGGTTAGAGAAGGAAAATATGACTAGATCAGTGCAAGATAGAGAAAGTATCAATGCATATGAGCTGACCCAAGGAGAAAATAGGGAAGAGGATGTTGCCACTGAGGAGAGTTTTGGTGCCATTTTGGAATGGGAAATGATGGAAATAGAGGAAGATGCGATAAAGGAGGAAGTTCCTAGAACAAAGGTAGAAATAGTAGCCCCAGAAATAATGGCAAAATGCCCTATATCCAAGGAGGATGTTAATATAAGAGAAGTACAAAGGAAAGAGAAGTTGGAAGCTCAGAACGATCAGGGTTTTTTTATTCCACAATGGCTAAGGAAAATAATATAGAGAAGCCTAGAGAAGGAGGTTGACCCAGTAGTCGAATTGCAAGAAATCTTGAATCGAGTCAATCAATAACAAGTAAAAGGAAATGCTAATAAATTTTCTAAGGTAATAAGAGTAGAATCCGAGTCCAGGATCCTGCAATTTGCAATCTAACAGTTGATAAGTAGAAAGATAAGATTACTCTGGATGAGTATAATGTAACAGAGATTGATTTAGGACATGCCTCCCGAGAGCAGGTATTGGAAGAATTTGATGATTCTGTGCAAGCAGTAAAAGACAAGATGAGGAATCTAGAAGAAAAATACCATAGGAAGAAGGGAGAGATCAAAGTAGTGTGCAACTACATCAATAGCCTACCTCATCTGGTGAGGGAAGAAGGTCCAACCTTTGTTCCTCCTCCAGTTCTTATGGTTGAATCAGTAGAGGGAATTGACAGGATTAGGTAGATTGCTCAAGGTGCAGAAGTTTGTATGGAAGTCATTCAGAATGAAGCATATAAGCATGTTGGGGGCTTAGTTCAGATTCATGATAGGGCACTAGTCATCCTCTCCATAATACAATGCATTGATGAACCATGGGAATTTGAGCACAGTTATCAAGACAAGGTGATCAGAGACTTGCGGGACTTAATGGAGACTCCCAAATAGTTATTGATTGATGGAGGGGTTATTGGAGAAAGATATGTGTATGAATTCCTTTGATGGTACACTACAATGATCACAGCAAAGGAATTTTTGAACATTTCACAAATGATTCTACTTGGTTAAGGAGGATAATAGAGAATATAAAGCAAGGGATCTTCAATGAAATTGCATCCTTTCTATCACACAGATTGATGGAAAATTAAATAACAGTAGATAACCTAAAGAGGAAATTGGAGGAATGTTTTCAGTTGAATTCCTTTGTAAGGGATGGCTTTGAGAATTTATCCATTTTCTCAAAAACCTTGCATACAACTTAGGACTTGCTACCAAATTGGGAGGATATCTTGGGCAAGTCTCAATGAGAAATAGCGGTCTTGGAATAAAAAAAAGAGTCGGCACTGAGTATCATTGTAGATGAGCTAGAGAAAATGTTGAAAATATTTCAGACATTCATGTGGCAAGGTCAAAGGTATACTTCTTGGTATAGATGCATTTAATGCATAGTGGGCATGCTTAGTGGGCATTCATTTAACCCCTCTCTTCCTGAATAGGGGGCATTTATTACCCACTAAGGTGTTGGATTATTTCTAATAAGTCCTTTTAGTTGTGCTACTTAATGAAGATTCTCTTTTCTTTTCCCTAACCCTAATTAGTGTTGACATGGAAAAATCAGGGCCATCAGTTATTATTTTGATTCGGGCCACCCAATGTAAGCAATGACCTATATAAAGGCCTCACTTCTCATTTGTAAGCAGTGGAACCTTGAGATTGTTGCTAAGAGCCATTGAGACAATAAAATTTTCATTTAAAATTGGTGATTATTTGATGTGTCTTGAAGCTTTCTTGGTTTTATAATTCCCTCATTTAGATTAAGTTGTTAGATAAAGTTTTGTGACTACAATGGAAAATATGATGGTTTTTTGATGCATTCCTTTTGGTTCATACTTTTGGTATTTTAATAGTTGTAAATTATTGTGCAAAGCTAGTCTGAACCTCATTCATGTGTATGCTTAACTTCTGTGATTCGCACACATTTTTCTTTCTGATGGTATTTGTGGTGGTATGAAAATCAATTGCATAACCCCTTGAAGATTGCATCAGTTCACGTGTAGTTGTGGTTTAACTGGTAAAGCGTAACTTGGTTATTTGGGAATTTTTCCACCAAATTAGTATTCATTTCTACCATTACCCTTAGGAGTAGACTAGAATTCCTGAACCCTCTCCTATTTGCTATTCGCATATTCCTGAAAATCCAAGAAAAGTGTTCCATCGCAAAATCTATTGATAACTCTATCTAATATAATTTGAAATCCATTTCACATTTACAAATGTAAGGCCCATCATGATTATCAGCAAATCACATCAACCATTAAGCTTATCCATGATCAAGACCTGACAAGAAAGGAACCTTGGAGTGACCTATATTATCTTCTCACAATATTATCATATACGAAACTTTGATCAAGAGAGGATAAGATACTTTGATATTTTGTTCTACTATTTTGTGAGTCATAAAATGCACACCAGCAGAAACTGGTGCTAGAAAGAGGGTTGATATATAAGTGTTGAAATATTTTACATCATGAAGTAGGATGGTGCTACCACATAGAAACATCATACATGTCTTGCAACCTAATCTAGGATTTGGAGACAACCAAGAATACATCATCACGGGATTGAACTCTCTCACTTGGAATATTTTAAGGGAAGTGTAGTTGAGTACATGCGAGTGTGTTTTGTGTTAGAAGAAGAAGAGGAGAAAACTAGGGGGAATTAAGCATCTATTCAAAGAGCATTAAATATTCTGAGGAATCAACAGCTTCTAGCACCTGTCTAGAAAAAATAAGAAAGATTTCACATACTGGAGCGTATTAATTCATTCTCACCTGAGGTGCATCAGAGAATTTTGAAATCCACTTTGGGAGAAAATAGATACAAGAATTAAATTTTGATTTGAAGCCTAGGCGAGCAATAAAGAAGCATCAACAAGTCAAGATCCACCAAGTGTAGCTGATCTCACAAGGTTGTTTCAAAGTCCACCTTCACAGTGTCGAGCGCAAGGAACCACTCACATGCAACAAGGAAACATTCAAGGAGGATTTCAACAAGAAGTTACACAAATTCAAAAGATAATAGTTCAAATACCTATACAAGAAGTTGCTCCTGTAGCTTCTCAAAAAGGAAAGTTCCATCAATGGCCCAACAACATTGACATCCGAAGAATGCATTACCTCTCGCAACCTTTTCCGCTTATCATAATATGTCAAAGAATCTAGAGAATTTATGTTCCAAGTTCTTTGTTAAAAATGTCAACCGCACTATTGATGAACATATTAAGATTTTTCAAGATGCTCTCCAAAATAGAAATGTCCAAGAATAAGATGTTGCTTGCAGGTTGTTTCCCTACTCACTGGGAGAGGAGAAATGGTGCAGAGCACCCTAGGGTTAGCTCCAAACCCTAGCCCCAACATTTTGATAACAATTTTGATACAAGTCTTTCAACGATTAAGTCATATTTTGCCTAGTCGCTCAGTCGCGGAGCCAGCAGAGAGCAGCAAAAGGAATGCATCGCACACTCGCAAGCTAGTTATGAGTCAAGTCTATTAGTGCGCGAAGTGCATGACGAGGAACTAGTCACTCAGTCGCAGACGGCTAGCAGGGAAAAATAGTGCGCGACAATGCAACGAGCATTGGATCGCTCAGTCACCAGGCAAAAGTTAGCTCGGGGAAGCGCGTAGTGAGTGCGCGATGGGTGATCAATCGCTCAGTCGTGAAGACAAAAAGTTAAGTCATGGTGTGCGAGTGAGCGACACCCGATGCATCGCTAGGTCGCAAAAGAAAAGGAAGCTCGTCTCCAGACAGTGCGATAGCGCAACACTGAGCTCATCGCTCAGTTGTAGAGTAGATAACAGCTCGAGTAGAAACATAGCGAGTGCGCGACTGATCATATCGCTCAGTCGCAAAGGAATGAGTAGATCGGGTTATAACACGGTGAGTGCGCAACTTGATCTCATCGCTCAGTTGCCGAGATATGGCCAGCTCGGATTGAAGTGCAGCAAGTGCGCGACTAATGTGCATCGCACACTCGCAAAGCAAGAAGCAGTTAGGAAAAAAAAAGCAATGCGGGTGCGCGACATGAGCTCATCGCTCAGTTGCAAAGGAAAAGACAGAATAGGTAAATGCATTGCGAGAGCGCGATGAGTAGGTCATCGCTCAGTCGCGAGGTAAAAGCCAAGTCATGTAAATGCATTGCGGGAGTGCGACGAGAAGGTCATCGCTCAGTCGCAGAGCAAAATGTAAAAGGTGATTTTCATTCGCGACTACGCAATGGAAAACAGAACAGCCAAATGGTCAAATATGCTGACGTGTCAGAAGGAGAAGACATTAAAAATTCTTAACCGCCAAACAAAAAAGGAATGACACGAAGGAAAAGAGCCATGAACAGAGTGTCGAACATGCAGAGAATGTGAAGACAGATTGCAGACGAGAATGGAGAACAGAGAACAGTTGGAGAATTGAGATCGACAGGTAACCACCAGGGTTACAGAATCGAGGAGAAGCCAGAAATAAAGCAGAGAAGAAGAATCAGTGAAAGGGTTCAGAGGAGTTCAGATAGTTTAGTTCAGTTGTAAAAAGAGTTAGTTAGTTGCAGAGAATAGACTAGCAGAGAGTTGTAATCTTCTGTATAATCAATAAAGAGAAGTTTGTCTATACTTTACGTGTTTTGATTGTTCTGAGTAGACTTCTATAAAGGGTTGTTTTGTTTCTGTTAGATAATATGGGTGCTTCTTGACTCTGATAATATGCTCAATGGATTGTGACAGTCAAGAAGCATCCACCTTGTACATTATGTTTGTTTCTGTATTTGTGTTAGTTGAGAAGCTAGTCAAGTTTGCAAACAAGTCCTAGGCGAGCCTATGGTCCGGCTAGGGAACTTGTAGATGAGAGAGATAAGTAAGAAGGTGCATGACTGTAGGGAATTCAGTCATGAAGAGTAAGAGACAGTGAGGAGTAAAACATTTCGGTGGGTAGGGAACCTAGGATAGAGGGAACAGAATAGTCCTTCTGGTTAGGG